>PVKA01051784.1:0-12027 GCA_004027165.1 Ctenomys sociabilis | reverse complement strand
ATTACCCTAATGTATCTACCTCATTGATGACGTTGACTTCCCTCCCCTCTGCTATATAAGCTATCTCACTTCCTTGAATAAACGAGACTTGATCAGAATCCTGTCTTGTCTCCATTTCTCGCGTCCCTGTTCCATGTCTTTGTCAGTCCCCACTCCTCCCCCAGGCGACCTGCGATGATTGGCCTGCTGGACGGGTCACTCTTGGACATTGAAACATGTGCTCACTAAAGCCATGCCTGTGGGGCATATGAAGTTTGTAATTTGGAGGAAATTCATAAAGAATTCAAAGTCCTTAGAGAAAACCTGTTTTGAGAACCATACTGATTTTAAACCACCAGCAAGTCTACGTTTCAGCTTGGCCACTCACTTACCTCTTAACTTAGAAGAGGACTTAGTTCCACACAGTGAGATCAAAACAGTCACAGTGGTGGCAGTAGAATGCTGGGAGATCTGTTCGCTTTTAGGATATTTGAGATCACAGAGTGAATTCCTACTCTCGGAGCATACATACTTTGTTAGATTTGTGACATGTGTATCAATGTCTGATACCAGGTAAAATTACTGCAGAGCTATTAGGTTCTCTCACAGATCGCAAGCAATGGCTGTCAAAGGTGAGAATTCCAGAAGCTCTGTACCCAGAGAATATTCCCATTATTGGGACTTAGTAGGTAAGTCCAGGGCTCCGGGAGCCTGTCGTTCACTTTTAAAATGAGATTTCTGATTGGCTCGTTCTAACTCATTCAGCTACAAGCAGCACACACATGACCTGCACATCCCATCAATAAGCTGGGGCTCTTCTTACGTTTTTTTTTTTTTTTTTTTTGTGGTACTAGGGATTGAACTCAGGACCTTGCACTTGCCAGGCAAGCACTCACTCTGCTGAGCTATCTCCCGAGGCTCTTCTTACGGAACAGCAGCTGTGAGGACACAGAAAGTGGTGTCCTCCACCTCACGCCTGGGCATCCCAGGACAATTATTCTTCTCCATTCCCACCATGCAGTGCCCTGGCTTGGAAGCCGTCCCCACATCCAGGTTGTGCTTCATGTGCCCACCAGGGGGGGCTGTGCTCAGCGCGCACTGACCAGGCTCGTGCCGCTCACACCCGTAGGCTTTTCCCCCTTAGAGACTAAGCGTGTTGGGAATCTGAGCTCATCGCTGACCAATACAAAAGAATAAAAAAGAAAAAGAAATCAAACAAACAAACAAAAAAAAAACCCTTTGTTTTTTAATGGAATATGAGGTGAAATGAGAGCTAAATATCCAACTTTGGCACATTCCAAAACAAAACAACAGCCGGTCTCTGAGTCTGCCTAAGCAGGCACTTTAATCCACTGAGCTGTCTGGCTAGCCCCATACACTTTTAAGATGGAATGAGTGGCTAACATTCTTCATTCCTTCCCTCTTTCTTTTGTGGTAGTGGGGAGAGAATCAGAGGGGCTGTACCCTTGAAATACATTTAAGAAAAAAAAAAATACGTCTAAGAGTCTTCTTAGTCCTTGAGACAGTGTCCTGCGAAGCCACCAGGGCTGACCTCACCAAGCATGTGCAATCCTGCCTCCTGCCGGGAATTGAACCCAGGACTTTGTATTTGCCAGGGTGGCACTTGATCATGTATGTAGATCAGATGGAGCTGAGTTGTTCCCGAAGGACTGGTGCAAATAATCTGCAGGTAAAGTAGGGCAGGCAGGCCAGAGGAGAAACTAAGGTGCTTTTATACAAAGAAGTGGGGGTTTGGGTGGAGAAATTATTTAGGACATGAAAGTGTGAAGGCTGGCTCTGTTGTCTGGGTGGAGTTGTATAAACTCTCAGTAACATGGCAGAAGAGAGTGTATTTTGTTTTCTTAGAACTCCATTTTAGAAGGTACTTAAGCTGAGAGAAATTCACTTCTCACTCCCCCCTCTTAGCCATAAACCCACATGAAGAGGAACAAGATGGATAGCTGGAGGAACAATCAGATAAGACAGACTGTGGGGCAAGCTAGAATTTAACAGCACCCTGCCTGCTTAACACACACCCTGGAATTATAAGTCTTATGACCTCCTTGTAAAGGCCCATAGAACACAGTTGCCATAGTAATTGGGGCACTTGTTAATACAGAAAACCCCTAGTAAATGTTAACTTTGTGAATTTTTCTAAAATTTCAAGACCAAGTAATATGGTTACTTATAAATGTATAAAAACCCAGCACAAAGTCCCTTGGAGGTCAACACGACCCCCATTTGTCCATAGTAGAGTGTTGGCCACTGCTCATCTGCATGAAGCTTGCTTGTGCCCGTTCTCAGCCTGTGTGTCTCCTCCTGTGTTTGCCATTACATCAGAGCCTCAATATCTTAGCTGAGAAGTGAGGTTAATAGAGGCTGGGGTCCTGTGACCCTGATGGAATTAAACAAGACATGGCACTGTTTGTGAAATACTCAACAAGAGTTATTTCACTTAAGGATATGGTCTCATGTACATCCATTTACCTAAAAGTCTCTCAGATTTATCCTTCTTTGGATACATAATGGAGTACTACTCCATTATATGAAAAAACTGTGCAATATCACTGCTAACTTCAAGAATAAAAATTAAAACAACACTGAGATTCTATTTCGTTCTAGCAAGAATGGAATCATCAAGTAACCAACTAGTAATAAATGCTGACAAGATTAAGTTCTACTCCATTATATACAGAAACTGTATTTGCTTTATCCATTCATTCATTGTTGGGGATCTGGGCTGTTTCCGACAGTTGGCTATGACAAACATGTGATACTGTCAACATATGTGTGCAAATATCCCTTGGTATGATGCTTTTAATTCTTTTGTGAAGATACCAAGAAGGGGAATAGTTGGGTCAAAAGGCAGCTCTACTTTTGGTTTTTTGAGGAATCTCCACACTGATTTCCACAGTGGTCACACCAGTCTACACTCATACCAACATTAGAAAAGGGCTCCTTTTTCTCCACAGTCTTGTCAGCGTTTATTATTAGTTGATTACTTGATGATACCATTCTTGCTAGAACGAAATAGAATCTCAGTGTTGTTTTAATTTTCATTCTTGAAGCTAGCAGTGATATTGCACAGTTTTTTATATATTTATTTGCCATTTGTACTTTTTCATCTGAGAAGTGTCTATTCATTTTAGATGTCCATTTTTGGACTGGGTCTTTACATTTGAGATTCTGATTTTTTTTGAGTTCCTTATATTTTGTCTGAGGGATATCTGACAGTAATTTTTCCACTCTGCATGTTGTCACTTCAACCTGTTGGTGGCTTCTTCTGTTGTGTAAAGTTGAGATCCCAGTTGCTGGTCCTTTGTGGTAGGTCCTGTGTGAATGGGGTTTTTTCATAGTCTTTACCTAAACCTATGTTTTTTAAGAATTCTACCTATTCAGCATTTTATTTTATTATTATTATTTTATTGAAGAACAAATAGCAATGAGACAGTTTCAAGACAAATTAACAGGACAGATTCGACAACTCAATACATTGCAAAATGTTTTCGTAATGTTTCAGTGTCATATAAGGTGCATACATGATATTATACTTACAGGCATTATTATAGCAGATGTCTCTAATCAGTGAATGAAGAGAGTGCAGCTATATACATATCTTATTTCTCTACAGCTGATTTATATCACAGATTCGACGATTAACACCCTCTACCTTCTTATCTCCCTAGTGTCTGTCCATAGTACTAGAAGCCAATATAATATCTTGTCCAACCACTATTAGTGAAAATCTTGCATCTCATAGAATTATGCAGAAGATGGCATTAAAAAAAGAATTCTACCTATTCAATCTTTCAAAAGATTTAGTGTTTCTGTTTTAATATTTAGGTCTTTGATCATTTTGATCTTAGTTTAGTGTGTGGTGAGAGATATAGGCCTAGTTTTAATCTTCAGCATGTGGAAAACCAGTTTTTTCCATCACCACTCATTTGAGAGGATATCCTTTTCAGTGAAGGTGTTTGGCCTCTTTGTCAAAGATAAGGTGTCTGTGTTTGGAGTTCTTTATGCATTTTATAATCTGTTCCACTGATCATCAGATCTGTTTCTTTGACATAACCATACTGTGTTTATCATGGTACTTCTGTAGTCAAGAATTGTGATACCTTGCCTTGCGTTTGTTGCCCAGAATTGCTTTTGTATTCTAGGTGTCTTCTGATTCCAACTGAATTTTAGGATTATATTTGCTAGTTCCATGAGGTATACTATTGGTATTTTGATCAGTTTTGCACTAAATCTGCATAATAGTTTTTGGAAGTATGGACATTTTTACTATATTTGTTCTTCCTGCCTAACAACAAGGGTTAACTTTCCACTTTCTGATAGCCTCTTCTTTTTCAGAGTAGCATAGTTTTCAATATAAAGGTCTTTCTCTTCCTTCTTTAGATTGATTCTAAGTATTTAATTTTACTTTGTGCTATTGTGAAAGGTGTGGTTTCCCTAACTTCTCTCTCAGGAAATTTGTTATTCATGTACAGGAATGTTATTGATTTTTAAGAGTTGATTTTGTTTTCACCTATGCTACTGAATTTGGTTATTACATCTAAGAGTCTTTTGGTAGAGCTTTGGAGGTCTTCCATGTAGTGTATCATCCACAAATAATGATAATTTAATGTTTCTATTCCTTTTGTTTCTTTCTGTTTGTCTAATTGCACTTGAAAGGATTTTCATTTTTCAATCTAGGGCCTGAAAAATCCATGCACCCTTGGAGCTTACTGTGGTGCTGATCTAAAACTAACACTCCTTACTTAAGGAAGGCCTGCTGGATTCTGCCAGTGTTTCTATGGTGGGTCTGAACTGCTCGTCTATTTCAGCCAGAAGACTAGGATGCAGTAGGTGTATGTATATCCTGAGTCTGTGAGCTGCCCAACCTCACCTCCCTGCCTATTACCTACCTGTCAGTCTAGCCCCATGAGGCTTGTGTAAGAAGGACTAACTCAAATCCATCATGATGGGCAGGAGCCCTCAGCACCCATTTTACTAGTTCTGCAAAGGCAGGCTGCAGTGCCTTGCCTTTTCACTTGCTGCCCGAGAGGAGTGCCAGCCTCTAGCTCTAAACTTCTACAGAGGAAATTCACACTGCTCCAGGGAAAGCCTCAGAAGTGTTTAGTTCCAGCTGGAGAGATGGGTCACAAATGAGAAACACTTGGAAGTGCGTGGAAATATTTCTGCTTGTCATATCATCCCAGGTTGAAAGCAGGGAGTGCTTTCTACTGCTTCTAGACAGTAGAGACCAGGGAGGCTGCTAAATATTCTACTGTGCACAGGACAGCCATCCCCAACCCATGCCAGGAAAGAATTATCTGGCCCCAAATCTCATGAATGTTAAAGATGAAACCTTGCTCTAGAGTTGAAGTAAGGGTGGTGATTATAATGCTGCTTGGATTTACCAGCCAGAACATTGAACAGTTCAGACACTGAACTGTTCCGAGTCTCATTTTCAGTGTCCAATTGTTTAGGTTCCCAAACCAGATGATTTACTGCTCCTGCCAGTTCTATCTTGACGTTTCCTAAGTCCCTAGGCACTCACTGAACGCACCCTTAATATTCCATGAAATATAAGAAAATGCATAAAGTATTTGTTATAGTTTGTGCCTAGATGTCTCCCCAGTTGATTAATGGTCCAGTGCTGGGATTATGAGCTACACCCACCTTGAGGTGCATAGCCTGAATGCATATAAAGGAGGGAAAGAGCCTTGCGCCTGTGCTCCTCCCTTTTTTCCTCTTGCTACTTTTGCTGTTTTCTGCCCCCATGAACTGCTGCCCTCTGCCTTGTGCCACTCTGCCTTGGAGCCAGCCAAGTATGGACTAAAACTTGCACTCACTGTGAGCTAAATAAGCCTTTGCTTCCTTAACTTTGGGCATCAGGCATTTTGTCTCAGCAATAAGAGAAAAGTAGCCAAGACAATATTGAAAGGATCGGAAAAAACAAAGATTGTGAGAGCTGATAAAAGCTACTACTCAAAAATGCACAAAACTTACACAGTTATACAGTTAACTAAGAATAACAGCTGGGGAGATGGCTCAGTGGAATAAGCACTTCCTTGGCAAGCACAAGGGCATGAGTTCAATCCCTGGTTCCACCAAACAAACAAATAAACAACCAAACAACAAAATCTATGAGTATGTCCTTTTAAAAAAATAAATAAATAAGAATAACATCAGGGCCAGCCAGATAGCTCAGCAAATTAAGGTGCCTGCTTAGCCAGACTGAAGAGCCAGGGTTCAGTCCCTGGCCTGCTGTGCCAGCCCCACCCCCGGGGTGTGCTGAGACAGCGATTGAGACTGAGTGTGGTGCCGCATGCCTGTAACCTCAGTGCTTGCTAGGCTGAAAAGCAGGAAGAATCACTATGACTCCGAGCTGTGTAGTGACACTCTGTACACCGTGTACCAAATACATTTTAAAAAATTAGGAATAACATATTTACTAATGATGAGAAAGATACAAAATATGCAGGCATGGTGACCAGTAATCCAAGATCAAGAGACTCAACACAAAGATAGAAAATTCAAGACCATCTTGGATGAATAAGCAAGACCCTATTTCAAAATGTAAGTGTGGGAGGAGTGCTGAGAATACAGCCTGGAATTATTTGAGTTGAACCTCCAGCACTTCAAAACAGAAAATAAAGCAAAAGAAAATGATGCAAAATAATACAAGCCATTTTTACTAATTTTCTGCAATAATCAGTCATTGGAAACAGTGAGCAAATAAACGCACTTAGTTATACCTGTCACTCTCTGGACAAACTCACTATCTGGCACCATCAACCACTAAGAACAAACAGGGCTGTTGCTCAGTCAACTCAATTCATCGTGAAGAGTAGACATAAGTTCAGTTTTATGTCTATAAAGATTCATGGGCCCTAACATTCTAAACTAAAGACAATGATGCTAGATTACCTTTGTGTTGAGTCTCCTGTCACCACCATCTTATTCACTAAACAGGAAGACACTGGGCCGAAAAATAGTGGCCTTGGATATTAGGAGTAAACTATCGTACAGTCAGTCATCTAGCCTCTTGAATATCTTGAATAACATTTTCAGGCTTAATCAGAGCCAGGCAGGTGGAGAGATTTCAGAAGAATGCAAATCTCCTACCTAGAGTGTGAGTTCACTGTTAGGAGAGTGGGGTGGGAAGCTGCTGGGGTTCACGTCCCCATGCTGGGATCCCTGCCCCGCAGCCTTGTGACTTTTCCTCTTTATTCCTATTCAAAGGGCTCTTTTATTAGAAGAACCCAACTAAAGGGCTGCTTCCAGAAATGGCGGTTTCAAATTATAATGCTATAGGAAGATAAAAACACCTCACTGGTTTCAGAGTGATTTGAGGAGGACATACCAAACTCTACTTTCAGGAATCAATTCTATAGTTCAAGAAGGATGCACCAACCTAGCTGGGAATAAGGCACTCATCCCAGAAACATTTTGAACTACAGCTCGTAAAGCCATCTTTAAGCCATCTTTTCATGATGTCCTATGGCATCACCCCTACTGTGAGGAGACAGACTTCCTAACTCTGCTTGCAGGTTGAGGACATAGAAGCAGTGAACCACCCCACCAGGAAAGGTACTGCTAGAGGAATGAGCTTAGAAAGTATCGACTCCTCAGAAAGGCCCACCTACTTGAGTCTAGCTAGAAGTTTCTCCCTAGTTGTCTCCCCACAGCCTCATGCAGTCATGGGGTGAACTTCTAGAGTTTGTGATTAACTCATGATCCAGTGCTGTGATTATGGGTGTGAGTGCTGCTAGGATTATGGGGGTGAATACTACACCCACCCTAGGGCAGATAGCCTGGGTACAGTATAAGGAAGGGAGAGGGGCTTGCTTTCTGCCTCCTTGGTTGCAGCCACTGCTCCTCCCTTTTGGCTTTTGCTTTTTTGCTGTTTTCTGACTCTGTGAACTGCTGCCCTCTGCCTTGTGTCAGCTGTGTATGGACTAAAACATCACAAACTGCGAGCTAAATAAAGTTTTCCTTCCTTAATTTTGGGTGTTGAGTATTTTGTCGCAGCAATGAAAGAAAAATAACTGGGACAAGCTTAGAATCTTTAGAGGACACATGAATGGATAATTCAGAGTACCAGGTGTTGGCAGAAATTAAAGCAAAAGCAGGGAGAGTGGAGATGGGAACCACATAAAGGAGAGGAGACTTTACGTGGAGTGAACAGTGATGTAGAGCAGGACCAGAGGGCAATAGTTATCCCCAATCTGGGCATGAAAATTTGGAGGTCTGGATAGTGGATAATCTGCACTGCGTAAAGCAAACAAGAGAAGTAGCGTATCTGAGACAGGGTGAATTCTCACTTTCTCATTATTCAGGTGCAGATTTGGTGGAGGTGTTTCACAGAAAAGACTTGGACTCTGGAAGGAGGCAGAAGAGATAACTTCTAGCCTAGAGCAGCTGTTCTACTCTGACATTACCCTACTCACGTGGCTCAGAGTCCTGCAGTATCTCTCATAATGCTTTCCTCTCCCTCTTGCTACGAAAATCTCACTCCCATCTTAAGCAGCTATGAGCTACCCATTCGAGAAGACAGGAGAGGATCCAAAATCAGATCTGAAATACTGAAGCTAACCACAGGCTCCCTACTGACGAGTTGGCATGGATATAGTGCCCTGTATGCTGGGATGCCCGAAAGCATCAACATGATCTCCACAGACATTGAGCACACACACTGAATGTTTGCGTGGTTTTATTCACACATTCATATGCACACATGTGCTTGCTTCCCACATTTACTTATGCTCAGACACTCACTGGACAGCTACACATGCCAGAGTAATTGACCTCATGCACGTTGATTCTCCGAAGTCACAGCACTACTGCACTTCTCAAAGCAACTACCGGTGTATGCAGACTGGTTCCTATCTTTGACTGCAAGCTAACTGGCTGTTGAGTGGATGAGTCCTGTGGCTGTCTTTCACATGTATTTCCAAAATAGTTCTTCCCAAGTTGATGCAGAGGAAATGGTAGCTGTCTAGACATCCATAGAGAGAGAAAGACTATTGTTGCCTCTATTAATTCAAAGACCCAGGTAGGCTCACAGGCAGGCAGTCAAGATAAGCAGTTACTAAGCACCATCTTGATGCTTGGCCAACAGGGGTGGAGTTTTGCTTTTGTAAAGTTTTCTTGTCTTTGCTCTGGAAATTTTCCTTGCTAAAACACCCGTGCAATGTTTAGGACCCAGGTCCAGGGACACTGCTGCATTCACACAGCTTTTCTTTGTCCCTTCTTTTCAAAATTGAAATTTGTCACTATTTGCCAAAACTTCTGTTATAGTTTGTGTCTAGATGTCCCCTCAAAGCCTCATACAGTCACAGTGTGACCTTTGAGAGTTTTTATTGAACCATGGTCCAATGCTGGGATTACAGGTGTGAGTGTTACACCTGCCCTAGGGTAGGCAGCTTGGGTACAGTACAAGGGAGGGAAAGAGGCCTGCTCACTGTTCCTCCCTTACTGCTCTTGCTGCTTTTGTTTTTTTTCTGATGCTGTGAAGTGCTGCCCTCTGCCCTGTGCTGCTCTGCCTCAGAGCCAGCAAGTATGGGCTGAAGCATCCACAAACTGTGAGCTAAGTAAACTTTTCCTTCTTTAATTTGGGTGTTGGGTATTTTGTCTCAGCAATGAGAGAAAAGCAGCTGAAACAACTTCTCTAACCCACTGTTTCTTTCTGAGTGATTTTAATATAATACATTTCTTGTGGCTGCCTGCCTCTCCAAAGTACAGTACAGAAAGTGTCATACAGCTGGTTTTGCATTCGTTCCATCTGGTATAGCACAGGGCATACAATACAATAATCTTAAATAGTCCCTCAACCCTTAGCAATTGGGAGGGAAGGACACACATCCTTCTTTGCTCTGATCAGGGCAGGGAACATTTCAGCTGTGTGAGCTCTATGCTAATGCCTGGGGTGATAAGGGTTTGCAGACTGCTTTTCTGACTGCTGATACCTTACAGAGGCAAATACAGAAATTTCAGTGAGTCATCTTAATGAAGTCTGGGAGCACATATTTGAGCCCAGAGTAGCTGTACTGGTTCCATGACTCAGTGTGCAGTGCTGGATGGCCTGGCCAGGCTCAGAGGGGGTGAAGCAGATGGGCCAGGCCACCAACAAGGTCATGTGCTTCCCAGTGAGCTGCGAAAAGCTGTCAAGCCGAAACTGCTTTGCTGAAATGGATCCACTGAGCGGGGACACAACCATTCTTATGGGAATCAATCAGAGGTTTGGTTTTGTTTTGTCCCTAGCCTAGTCCCTGCATCATCCCCACACTTGAGGAAGAGAAAGATATTTCCCATCAAATGAAACAAAACATGAAAATCATTTTCTCTTGCCTGAGAAATGCATGATGAAAACAGGTAATCTGGATGCTTTGGCCCCATTTGCCTCAGTGTGACCTGTGTAAAAGAGAAACTGTAGTAGGCATGATCTTCCTTCACAGGACCCCATCTACTGTAAGTCTGTGACTTTCGGCCAGCTCTTCATCCTCTGAGCCTCACTCTAGACATTATGAATCCGTGAAGGCTGGACCATAAACGCCTTGCTTATTGCTGAATTCTAATTACTTGACACTGTGTCTATCATCTAGGTGTGCTCCATAGATACATTTGGGGTATGGACATTCCTCATTTAATAACTGAATTCCATTCCAGCAACTAGGTTATTAGCTGAACTTGTCCCTAAATGAAGAATTTTATACAGTATGTACATTACAATGTTCAGAACAAAAAAACATTCAGAATGAAGAAATGATCAAAGAACACTCCAAGCTGATGACCTTCTTAGTTACTTTGTTGTTGCTGAAACAAAGTATGCAGCGCCCAAAGTTAAAGGAGGGAAGGTTTGTTGAGTCCACAATTTGTAGAAGTTTCAGTCCATAGTCAGCTGGCTCCAAGGCAGGGTAGCACATGGAGGAGGGGCATCTCAGAGGAGAAGCAGGCAGAAGTCAAGACAGCAAGCAAACAACAAGAGACTCTTTTTCTCTCCATGATTCTTATCCAAACTACCTTCCCATAGAACACTCACGCTCAGGGTGATGCATGCTTAACCCTACCCAGAACTATGGCAGACTAATCAGTGAACTAATTTATTAACCATGCAGCCCTAGTCCCAGAAATTCACACATCGCAGATCCAGCCACCTCTGAAAACCTTCACTATGATTCCTTGAGACTTTGGGAGGACATTTTGGTACAAGTCACAACTCTGACTTCATTTTTACTTGCATGACTCTTACGTGCAGCATGGTAATATGTAAGAGAACATAAAACTACAGCACTGAACAGCATAATCAGCAAACACTACAGTACTATATAAACAAGGTCTACTCTACAAAAAATTGGGCTCTGTGAATAAGACATACAGAACTGTATCAGCAAAAGGTAGGTCGTAAGTTCAAGCAGCAGGTTTTAAGTCTGAACAATTGTTAAACGGGTTCCTAAGTGAGAACTGTTCGTATGTGAATATAGCTTGTCTATGCTAAAGTACTATTTTGGATGTGAAAGATGCTTTTACTCATAAAGCTGTGTGGGTTCAGCTGAAATCACCATCTTATTTTTGTCTTTCTCTTTTCCATTAGGAGGATTTTCTTGAACCATGAAGGTCACTCACAAATTGCTCAAATTGCCTTGAAAACAGAAGGCTTGTGCAGGAGACAATAGCAGGGGTTCTTCTTCCAGCCTTGAGCTTGCCCTGGTCACTTAGGACAGATGCTGTGCTGCCCATCTTGGCGGAGGGCAAATTCCATGACCTGGAAGTTGGGAAACCTGTTCTGGTTCCCGGCAGCAGCACCAGCAGCAGTGTGAGCTGAAGCAGGCCCTCCTCACCTTCTCCTTCCCAGGGCTCCCATCTGACCCGACCAGTGGGTCAGTCAACGCAGGTCACCTGGGGGAGGAGAGGGGACTGACAAAGACATGGAACAGGGACGCGAGAAATGGAGACAAGACAGGATTCTGATCAAGTCTCGTTTATTCAAGGAAGTGAGGTAGCTTATATAGCAGAGGGGAGGGAAGTCAACGTCATCAATGAGGTAGATATATTAGGGTA
>PVKA01051783.1:0-12024 GCA_004027165.1 Ctenomys sociabilis | reverse complement strand
CTCGAGGATACGACAGACAAATGTATACACAGAGGTAGAGGCACCGAGAGACATGACAGAAAGGGAGCTCTGGTAGGATAAAGGGAGCTTAAGGCAGTCAGGCAAGAGTGGTGCTTGATACATAGGGGGACAGGTGTTCCAGGTCCTCTCTTGGGCTCTGGACTCACCCTCGATGTGACCTTGTCCAGTAGAAGGCTATAGCAGATTCCCTCAGCAGCCCCTTCTGCTCTGGCTGGCAGGAGAGACCTTGTGAGTTTGTCCACTAGCCGCTTGCCTGGCACCATGCGGCTGACAGGAGAATGCTTGTGAGAAGGGAGGCTCATGTACCCATGTGCTCTGATGGGGACAGTCCAGGGCTTTAATGCAGACCTAGTACCACCTAGCGCTTGTCCTGTCTCTCCAAGTGTGATTGTCACAGAATGAGGAAGAAACCAGAGCCACAGAGGTTAGGGCAGGGACTCAGCCAGCATAAGCCAGCCTGTGGGGGGGAGGTGGAAGTGGTGGCCGGGGCACAGAGAGGTATAGGCCAAGGTGGGGCCTGCTGAGCCAGGAAGCCACCCAGGAGCCTCTGCGGCGCTGCTGTCAGCTGCCAAGAGCACCAAGCCAGGGTATCCCCAGGGTGTACTCCAGCATGCGTGGCTGGTCAAAACAGAAATGCTGCATGGCGGAGCACAGGCCTTGGGCCAGCAGACAAGAACAGATGTCCCTAGCTCAGCACCTCCTCTCTGGCCCCTGTTCCATCATCCACTAAGTAGAGTTCCTTCATCCACCACCATGCCTATACAGTCATGAGGACCACAAGAGACGTGCATATAAGCAACCGCTGTATGTGTTTGGTTAAGTGCTAGCTCCTATCCCTATTATTACATGGTTGTATTATTGACATATTCCATTTTCTCAGGCTTGTTACATCTCGCACTAGGATGCTGGATCCACAAGGGACTGTTTTCAGCCTCCTGCCTAGAGCAGTATCTGTAGGTCCTCAACAAACATATGCCGAGTGAACATGGGACTGCATGGTGAAAGAAGAGGTTTTATTTACATGGTGACTCTGGCAAATTCCGCCTCCAAGTCTCTTCCCTCATCTTTTCAGTGGAGCGAATGCTGGCCTATACTGGAGCTGGCTATTATTATCTTTATCAATAACAGCGGTGCTGTGAGTCAGCACTGGGGAAGGTGTGCCCCACTCAGGAGTGGCTGTGGATCCCGCGCACAGCAAGCTGGAGCAGGACTATTCTCGGGATGTAGCAGAGGCCGGTAATCACACCCAGGAAGGCGACAATAAAAGCTGCACTTGGGTAGGAGTGGCTTCCCCTCTTCTTTTTTTCCTAGCTCCTCTCAAGCTCTCTCCACCAACTACAGCCAGATTTAGGCATCTTAATTAATTAGCTAGTGTTTATAAAGCGTTTGAAGAATTTTAAAAGTGCGACGTAAGTGCCAAATATTATTTTAATCTGGGTATGTGTATGTTTTTTTTTCCAGCAGAAAGCTTTTTGGTGTTTTTCTTTGCTTGCTGTCTTTTCTTTTTCTCTGCAGGTTCTGTTCTGAGAACTGGGCTTGTTAAAAACTGGCTCCTGCAGTCTGAGCCTGGGATCACCATGCTAGCACAGCTGATGAAACCATTTCCTGCTTTCCCTGGCCCAGCTAGAAGGGCGGTGCCCGTGCAGGGGCCTGAGCCCACCCCTGGAGGACAGGGTGGCTGGTGTGCCACGCTGGTGGAGGGGAGGCGGGGACGAGCAGGGCACAGCCCGCACTGGGCTATTTCCCAAGGACACACCCCACATATGGAGAAAGTCTCCACAAAGGTCTCAAAAAGTTGGGAAACATCTTAAATGGCCAATGACCAGGATAGCTAAGTGAATGACAGCTAGTCTCCTACACAGAATTACAGGCAGCCACAAAAACCCGCTACAATGAACATCATAGTAATATGGACATTTTTCATGCTGCAATTTTAAATAACATGATGGTTATGCAAACAAAACCTGTTCATTGCAAAGCATTTAGAAGAAACAAAAAAGTATAAAAACAAAATAATAATCTCATATAATATCATCAAAGATAACTGCAATCAACATTTTGATGTGTTGTAGTTAAAATACAAGTGAATAAAAACAATGTAATATCATACCTTTGAATATAAAGATACAGGCAAACATTTTACTTCATTCATTTAAAGGTTCTTCTAAAAATAAAAAAATATCCTAAATATCCAAGGAGAGGAATAATATCCACAGTGGTGCCTCCACCTGACGGCCAGAGCCAGTCACAGAAGTGAAGACGCAAAGCAGAGCAAGCTCCCTCGGCAAGGTCACAGGTGGGTGCTCAGCGATAGATTCACTGTGACCCCAAGCTTCTGGTTTGGGGGGATGTTAAAGATTAGTAGTGATCTCATCCGAATGGCAGATTTACATGGGATTGTATTTTTATGTTTTCTGTTTGCATTACTTGTGCAAGGGAAGAATTGAAGGAAAACCTGTATTTTCAGTATGCCTGGGACTTTTTAAGTCAAAATAAATCTATTTTTATTTATAAAAATAAATAAAACTGCATGGTACCACCCAAAGCTATGAAATGCAACTCTTTGGATCATGAATCTAAACTCATGGAGTCTGTCTCTATCTTTCTCTTTGGGTCTTTTTCCTATTTTCTAAACTAAATGAACATTAAAGAACATATCTAGTACCTTGGGCTAGGGATATAGCTCAGCAGTAGAGCACCTAAATAACACGCACAAGGCCCTGGTTGGGCTGATGGTTAGCAATGTGAAAAGACACACACCCCACAAAACACATACAGTATTTTATGGATATTACATGTTTATTGTTCAAATGAACCTCTCCCTGGGATTTTTGTTTCATATGGTTGCCTGCTTGTTTTTTGTTTTTATTTTTACAATACTGGGGACTGAACCCAGGGCCTTGTGCCTGCTAGCAAGTTCTGTACCACTGAGCTATAGACAGGTTCTCACTAAGTTGCTGGTCTTGAATGTTCTTCCTACCCCAGCCTCCTGAGAGCTGGGATCAGAGGTGTGCCTCTTTTGTTCACTGTTATTTTCCCAGCTCCTAATAACTGTGCTTTATAAGAAGATATGCTCATAAACTTTGCTAATGGATTGACCAACTGCATGTCAAGAGACAGAAGTCTAAGAAGGTAAGACATAATCAGGGAAATAAGAGTGGAGGTGGGGTGGAAAAAAGGCACATTTTCTCGTTACTTTATAGTAAATAATACATGGAATATATTTTATTTGCAGTAAACATTTTGGAAAAAATACAAGTAATGCAGCTTAACATATGAAGGCTGAAGGGGGAAGTAACTGCCAAGTGTTTGCTCTAAGAGGGACTCGGTCCCCATCACACAGATAGCATATGGCACAAGGATGGTCAGGGATAGGTTATAGGATCCTCCCGTGTGCCAGACCCCAACTGAGAGCTGTGATGTTCCTGAAGATACTGTTGAAATAATTCAAGTGATTGTGCTCAGAGGGCCCCAGCTGCTAGACAGCTGGCTCCTGGACACCTCTGACCACTTCTGCTGACCTGCTGCCCACACATTCTGCCTTTTCATCCTTTCTTAGTTGGCTAATGAAAGCTAGACACCTTGTATCAAATGCTACCAAAAGATGCATTTAACGTAGGGACTACAAACTGATCACTGGGCCTGAAAATACATACTCGACTTTTTAAAAAAAATAATGCTCATGTGTAGCTTTTGACATTAAGATGAAAACAACTTTCATGAGAACTGGATGACTTTTCTAATGGAGAAAACAAATCAGCTTGGAACTGAAGTGTGTGAGAGGGAGGTGGGGTGGGGGCCCTGCAACTCCCCCAGAACCGTGACTCATCACAGAGAGAGCATAGCTAATGTGTGCGCGTCTCCAGAGCTGACCTTCCTTGGGGACAGTCCCTGCTGCCTGCACAGGTGCTAGCCATTCCCTGGGCTATGGGCAGAGCTCCATGCCTGGAGCTCAGCATCCCAAGACAGCTCGAACAACACCCCAGTCCCACAGCGAGGCGGCAAAACTCCCTGCCCCCTGGCCACAATCAGGGTTCACCATTTTCTGGGGGGCTGTGGTTTACCATGAATGGAGCACCAGGCAGTCTTCTGTGTATTCTGGTTGTGATTTAATGGCTTGTATGTGTACTGCAGGAGTGTGAAAAAAATAGATGTAAAGTACCTGCATGTGGAGAAAGTGCACACACAGGACACAGTATTGGAATATATAAACACTAGTGTTTTAAAGGGGGTGCACACAGGATGTGGCACAAGTGTGTAAAAGAACACATCACGGGAGTGTGCACACAAATACCCACACAAGGGAGGCAAACGTGAATCTGCTCCTGAGTGTGCAGAGCATAGGCACCCACACATGCACATGTGGGCACAGGGGGCTTGTGAGCATGTAGAGATGATACATGGAGCAGGAACACACATCCTGAGGCACAGCACGAGTGTCCGAGTGTGTGGGTGAGTGGACAGGGGCAGGAGTGTGCAAACCATGGGAGGGGAGGGGCCGTGCATGGGGATGTCTAAAAGAGTGTGAGCGAGACTGGGGGCGACCGTGAATGTGCCATGGGAGGGTGACAGCCATCCACAGGGCTCATGCGGGGCCTGACTTAGCTGCACCCGGCACCTGACCCTAAGAGGTGGTACCAACCTCCCACAGCAGAGCTTACTATGTGCCATCAGAGTGCATGGAGGTAGAGGACACGGAGGCTGGATTCCTCAAGAGGCCACCCCTACACACAGATGCCTGGACTCCATGGTTCTTGTGTAGGGGTTTGGGGCTCTGATGGCCATGGCCACATGGTGATTTCCCTCTACAGTCAGAGTGATTCTTTCATGCTGTACCATCCTCTGCTGATGGGCCCTGTTCTGGATGCCACAGGACAGAGAGCAAGCGAGAGCTTGGCTCTGTCCCTGACAACAGTTCACACTGTGGGGATCCTGCCCGTGGACAACCACCACATGGGACCATCGGCATCGCCAGAGCAGGCTTAGGGGTGGGGGCTGAGAAGACTTCCTGGAGGTGGTGATCCCTGAACTTGGTGAAGGAGGACATAAGAACAAAGATACAGAGGAGAGATAGGACCCAGTAGGATCTGGGGACCAGGCCAAGTCTTAGGAGCTCACGTCCTAGCAAACTGGCAGGGGCTGGACCGGGACAGGGCTAATCTGGCACCTGCAGGATAGCTCAGGTTGCCCAAAATGCTCTACTGGCACTGTCAGATGAGCCCAGTGGACCACGGCACTGGATGCTGTGGTGGAAACTGGGATGGCACTGAAGTAGCACAAAGGGCCACGTGGCCAGGTTGGTGAAGTAGCTCCCTCCCTCAGCTCCACCTGCACAGATCTGAGGACAGGACCCAGTGCTGCATCACTAGTGCCTCACCCCGAAGTGAGAGTGAACTCCTAGGGTGCCAAGCCAGGGCCAAACTTGGGCTTTAGGGCCAGAGGCCTGTCTTCTCGTCCTCAGTGGGGCAACGTGCAAATCGGCTTTCCTCCAAGCCTCGGTTTCCTCTTCCTGCAAGCAGGAGACCCAGCACTCTCCCTCAAGAGCGCACACTGACAAGAGAAGAAAAGCTGGATGAGATGCTATTTCCCTGACTGGTCACTCTCCTGTCCCACAAACTGCCACTGGTAGGCCCAGCCAGATTAGCTCAAAAGAAACCCAACTCTGACGTCCTCTGTTGTTTACTGTGCTGTCATTGCTCGCCTGAACACTTATTGCAGTGGGCTCCCTGCCTCATCTCCCTACAACCCACCTGTAGCCAGGGCAGCCTCCAGTCCTAAGGCAGTGACATCCTTCAGGTCCTCCTGAGGTCCCTGCTGCACTCAAGATTGAGGGGCCTGGGAGTCCACCTCTTCCTCAACCACTTAACTTTAGTGCCTTTCTCCCTCCCTTAAGTTCTCCAAGATCAAGGACATGGGATTTCTATACAGGTTTGGTTTGGAGTTTACCTCTCCTGCCCACAAGACCCCAGTAGATGTCTTAACCCTGATGGACCTCTGGCTCATCTGATGATGATGGTGATGGTGACTCAGATAGGGCAGTGCTGAGGACAAAAATGGGCTTCCTTGAGGTGGAACCGGCTCTGCCTTAACCTTATGTATGAGACCACTTGGGAACAGGGCCTGTAGGCAGGCTGGGCACCTCAGCAAGGGGACAGGGACAGGGAGGATCAGAAGCCCTGATGTGTATGGCTGGATTCAGATAGAAATTGGACAGTGCTGAGGCCTGGAGAGAGGCCAAGCCCAGGTGGTGTTCTCCAGCCTCCAGCCCCAGGTAAGCAGCCACGCTCAATGGGCAATGCCCAGACTGGCTGGACATGAAGAAGAGAGTGCTACCATCACCTCTCCTCCTCCAGAAGTGGATGCAGAGACCCAGGAGGCAGGATCCAAACCTGGCAGCCCATGACCACCCTGTACGATCACCTCTCCCTCAGACAGGGTTGCTCCAGCTCAGGCTTTTGCATTCTCGACTTGCCAAAGATGTGCCCACACTCTTCCGGCCAAGATAAAGGCTCCCTTACAAATGACATGCATTTATTAAACAGCATTTGCCAAGGTTTCAGCACACTCTACTGCCACCAGCAGACAGTCTCCGGACAGATTTTTCCCTGAGCTGACACTATTCACTGGTTCCTTTTATAGAGCTTTTTGCAGCTCACAAAAGCACTTTCCACAGCTCTTAGTTTTCTTAACCCTCCAAAGGCTCTGGGAGGGAGAAACAGCCACAATCCCAACATTTCCATCCTGCAGATGGGGAAAATGAGGCTTAGAGCAGGGCACAGAGCCAGGATGTGGCACTCACTGGGTCTGGGCTCAGGCTGGGACCCCACTACAGGGGGCGTGGAGGGTGGGTGAATGGGGCGGTGGCCCCTGGCCTGTCACCCAGGCCAGGGGGAGCAATACTAGTACCTGGGCATGAGGCTCAGCAGCTGAGAGCCCTGTGAGAGGGCAGCTATGCCAGGCCTGCACTTCACAGAGGTGGAACAGGGACTCCACGGCTCCAGTGATGACACAACAGTAACAGGAATAGCAACAACGGCTAATGGCTAACGAGCACTGTGGCCCAGGGGGTGACAGCCTCACCAACCTCCGCAGGGACCAGCAAGGCAGGCTGTCACCACCCACACACAGCACAGAGGACCAAACTGAGGTCAGGGAGGCACCACTGCCTGGTCAAGGTCAGGGAGCTGCCGAGGGGTATGACACCACTTCTGTCACTCCCACTCCCACCCAGACCACTCCATGCAATGACAGTGGCTGTGGGAGAGGCTGAGGAGGCAGCTCCGAGCAGGGCCCTGCAAGCCCAGGCCCGGCCATGAATGTGTGCCCCCTATGGCACTAGGCTCCACGGTGCGCAGCGCTGGTCATTCATCACGGTGTCTAAAGTGGGGCAGGTGGTTCTGTGGGGCTGGAATTTTAAATACAAATCCCAAGCTTTCTTTGCCTACCTCACCCCGAGCACTGAGGCTTCTGTGCTTCCTGACATTTAGCACCATAGGCAGGGATTTGAGGAATGGTCCTGGTCTGGGCCAGAGGTGGACTGTGCAGCTCTCAGGGGCCAGGCCTGCCTGTGCAACTTCATGGCTCTGCCTTCCTCTTTAAAGAGTAATTCTCAGGCTGAGGAGATAGGCTGGTGGTCTAAATGCCTGCCTGGCAAGCTCAAGGACCTGGATTTGATCTCTAGTACTGCATGCCCTGCTGGCCCTGGAACCCCAGGCATGCCATGCTGGCCACTGAAATCAGGCATGGTGGTGCACACTTGTAATCCCAGCACCAGGGAAGTTGAGATAGAAGGATCACAATGAGTCCAAGCTGCGTAGCGAGACCCTGTACCAAGTCAATAAAGATTTTTAAATATTAAAAAAAGTGATTAACACCAACAAAAGAATAATTCTCATAGTTGCTTGTTCCTCTCCTGTGCCATCTGGATTTGTCCCTCTACTGTGTGCCAGGTCTGTGAAGAAGCAAGGGCAGTCTCTACGATGAGAGCTTATGAGGTAGCTTGCATGCTTGTGGTGCAGGTAGTGTTGAAATCTTGAAACAAATATAGAAATAGGGAGGAGCACTAGGAAACAAATAAATCTGGCACAGTGATGGAGAATCACGAGGTGAATCTCATTTAGAATAGGGTGCCAGGGAACAGCATCTGTGGAGGTGAGATGGCAGTGGAAATCTGAAGGAAGCCAAGGCCAGGCAAGGTGCTCCAGCAGGAGGACAGCACATGTAAAGGCCCTGGGGTGGGAAGACAGCCAGGGCCAGAACCAAGGCCACCGAGGATGAGGCTCCCTGAGGCAGCAAAGTGGTAAGTGCCAGCATGGGAGGACAATGCTCCAGCAAGAGGACATGCCCTGGGGCCCTGGCATTGCCCTAAAGGCATTGGGAACCTGAGAGGTGGGCACAGAGAAGACGCAGGCCAGCTCCTATGGGCGAAGACACCGGTGGGGGCAAGAGCAGAAGCAGCAGTGAGACACTGCAGTGTGGGGGCCTGGATTCCAGGGCTTGCTCTGTGCTGAAAAGCTACTTCAGGCAAGTCACTGCACTTCCTCTCTGAGGCTCAGTTTCTCTCTCACAGAAGCAGGGTGGCCACTGAATGAGATGGTGCACACAGAGCCTGCCATGCGGCCTGTGTGCTCCCTGGCCTCTGACCTTGGCTCCAGTCACTGTGCCTGCACAGGTCTCCCTGCCATGCCTGGACCACAGCTAGCTCATCGCAGCACCAGGCTTTTGCACTTGCTGTCACTCTGTGCAAAAGGCTCTTCGCCCAGTACTGCCATGGCAGCTCCTCAGTTTCACCAGGCCTCTCTCTGCTCCTCAGGGAGATCGTCCTTCTGTCCCTGTCTAATCTTCACTTCCTCTTTTCTAGTTTTCTTCTTAGTACTCGTCTCTACCTGACATAATTTGTTTATTTAGGCTGGGTTTTTCTTCCTCACTAGAATGTCAGTTCCACGAGAGCAGGTGATTTTGCCTGTCTTGTCCACAGCTGTATCCTCCCTGAGCACCTGCAGCATAGAGTAGTGGCACATAGTAGGGGTTCAAAAATATTGTTCAATGAATAGTTACAATTAAAAGAGCTTAATAAAGACAGCACTGTGGTTAAGAAGGAACCAGGGCTTGGAACCAGGCTTCAGTGTGGCCCTGGGACAGGCCTGCGTGGCTTTGGGAGCCTCAGCTCCCTCATCTGTGGAATGAGGAAGGGCTCGGCGCTTTGCAGCTTGTGGTGAGGATGAAGTGATGTTGCACATGAAGAGACACACATCAGAGCACAGTCTGGGGCTACCCAGTCTAGCACTCTCTGTACAGTCTTCCTCCAAGCCCATATCCCCAGCAAGGCAAGGGGCAGGTGCTGTGGGAACATGGGGTGGGGGGGCTGATTGGTGTCAAAGCTGAGGTACATTACATCATTCCTTCTCATGCTGCATATATTTGAAATTTTCCAAACTAACAAGATGGAAGAGATAACATGTGTTTGGGGCTCAGCTTGTGCCAAGCACATGTGCGCTGCGTATCTCCTACCACGAGCTTCCATTTCTGGAGGACACCGAAGATCCGCTTGAAGAACGGGGCAGTAGAGACAGCCAGGGTGCTGCCACCCACCCAATCTCCCAGCGGGAGGCCGATCGCTCCCTCCAGTCTCCAGTTTCCAATCTCTCCAGTTCCTGCACTGATAGGCAGCATCTAACACCCTGTGTCCCCAAAAGGACGTGCCAGGAAATCTTACAGACACAAAAGGCCAGCTGTATCACGTCCGCCTTCCACCTCTGCTGGTAGCACTCCCTGCACTGTGGGCACCCTTAGAGGGCCTGCCTCGGAATGCTGGGAAAAAACATTTCAGCTGTCAAAATAGATACTTCCTTCCCAGGGAGGAAAGAGGGGAGAGAGGAGAGAAGTGCTTCTTGGAAACATCCGCTGGCCCTACCTCAGTGATGGACAGAAATACGAGAGGAGCCTTGAAAGCAGGGTACCAACGCCCCTGGGCTAGTTTCCCTACCTGCCAAGTGTGGCTAAGTGATGTCTAAAGAATAATGAGCAGCACAGGCTCTGTGGGGACCTAATTCTGACACTGGCAGCCTCAGCCAAGTCTCTTCACCTCTCTGAGCCTCCATTCTTCACTGATGAAACAGATCGGATGATAATGCTGCACACTGCCCATGGCTGCTGGATACCACTGGCGTCACACACACCAAATTCTGAACCCAGTAACTGGCCAGAAACGGTGGTTCCTATTATTACTTTAGTATTTTCTCATAGAATTCAGGGTTCTGCCAGATTCAGGGTTTCATGATGGAAACTTCCAGCACAGCTCAGCTTTAAAAAACTTTGGCCAGGACCCCAGGCAGCTTGGCATCCCACCACGCCTGGCCCCAGGTCTGTGTGTTTTCACTCTCTTGGGCTGCACTGGGGGGTGCTGGGTGGATGGAGCCTTCTTTCCAGGGCTGGGACTGCACAATTCCAGACCTGTGGATCCAGACAGAGCCACCTAGAGGCAGCTGTGTCCACGGTGGTTGTCAGCCCTGAAACGCACAATTACAGCTCAGTAGCCTGGGTTTCTGTGCAACCTGTCCATCCCCCAACAGCACAAAAGCTTCAGGGAAAACATCATACAGCACAGCACTGATTTCACTTACTCTGCCACTCTGGTTGCTTTCTGAATCCTCACTATACACCCCGAGCCCTGCTAGATGCTTTTACCAAAGCCCCAACTTCATAGATGAAGAAATCAGAATAAAATGCTGATTACAACAGTGACTAATCTGTACTGAGTGCTGACTACATAGTAGCTTGCTTGAAGCATCAGTCTTTGAAAGCGAGCTGGAGATCTCATCCCTATTTTACAGATGAGAAAACTCAGACCCAGAGAGGCTTAGCAAATTGTCCAAGTAAGCAGCGAGGCTGGGGCTGACAGCCATACCTTTAGCACTGGTAGTGGTAGACCCGTGGTAGTGAACCTCTCAGAGCTCTCTGTGATACACCCACTGCGGCACATGTGCCATAGGTTCCCCACCACTGCACTAGACTATGTTGTGTCTCTGTGTGGAGAAGCTACACCGTTGCTAAGGCTGCAGAAGCAGCTATGAGCATTAAACAGGCAAGCACAGGGAGAACACAGTAAGCAGCCACAGACAGAAGCAGATAAAAATCCACGGTTGGAGGCTCAGAGCAGGAGGTACAGCAGGCTTCAGATATAGGAGGACAAGGAGGTATAGGAAAGGGAATTTCTGGTGGTGGGAACAGCCTAAGCCAAGGTACAGAGATAAGAAGTATGCATGCATTTAAGTGCCAAAGTAGGTTAGGCTGCACATTAATGGCTGTTATACAAATCCAAAGCATTTCATTCCTTGTTCTGGTAACCAGGGGGCAATTATATCTGACCTGGGATTCTGCAGTGGGCACTGTGCTGGTCTTTCAGGTGCTAAGGTCCCTAAGCTAGTACAGCTCCAGGTGGCAGGGATGGATCCCTTTTTCCCACAGCAACCCACCATAAAAAGGTACATGAGAAATAGGGCTTCTTAGGAGCTGCCCAGGCCCTGATGTTATGTTTTGTTTTTAAAAGAAAACTTGGACCAACAGCTCAACAGTTCTGAGCTAGGGAGTGACATGATCAGAGTTGTGTTGACAGGCAAGAAATCTGAGTGCATCTGAAGAGTGGGGTGGGGAACCTTCATCAGTCCAAGGCTACAAATAAGAAAATAACCTGTCGCACAGAGCCCTTGGAAGCAAGCAGTGAGCAGGCGTGTGGGATCCGCACAACACTTTTAGACTCCCTTCCTCTCTCACACCCCCTCTCCATCTGTCACAAAGGGCACCGGGAAGATGTAGGAACATTCCAACTCTGGGGGCTCCAGAGCTCCTCAGCCAAGATGGGGGGGTGCTTTGTAGGGACTGCAGCACTCCCCATGTGTTGTTACCTGTGAAGGCCAAAGACGTCCAGTGTCCCCCCCCCCCCAACACACACACCTTGGGTAGCTGTCAGAGAACACCTTGTGACTCAGTCTAAAACTTCTGTCT
>PVKA01051782.1:0-12025 GCA_004027165.1 Ctenomys sociabilis | reverse complement strand
CGTACTTCTTCAACATGTTTATCCTTCTCTCGCAAACGCTCCAGTTTGGCAGCCATTTGTGCCTCTCGGTTCTCTTTGTTAGCTTCCATCTTGTGGGTCAGTTTCTCTTCCGCCATTTTACTGAAGTTGTTATTCTCTTCTATTGCTTTTTGAAGCACTTCTTTCTCATGCTCTCGTTTCTCAGCAAGCTGCTTCAAGACTTCAGCTTCATGGGACTTGCGTCTTTCTTCTGCAGCTTCTAATTTCTTCTGAATTTCCTCCAGGGAAAGATCCTTCTTCTTTGGAGGGGAAAGGGGGAAATCTGGGACAGATTCTTTAGACCGTGGGCTGAGAATCAGCTCAAAAGCCTGGCCTGAAGCACGCTTCTCCAGTTCTTTCACCTGAATATCAGAAGAAGCCATGGTGAACTGAAGACAAGAGACTGGTTGGCAATGTATTCCACTGGTAAGGAAAACCCTGCTCCGTCCGAGCCGCCTGGCCACACTCTGAACACCAACCTTCATTACTATTTTGACAATAACTTAAAACCTGAGTCTCTAAAACTCCAAAGTATGTGCAAGAGCTTTATGCAATGTTCTAAAATACCTTTTAAGTACAAAGTCATCTTATTTTATGTGATGCTGTTTGGGCTGCTGGGGGAGTAGAATAAGGAAGGAAGTTTAGACATTAAAAAAGCAGCTGGCACACTTCTGCAATCCTAACTATTCACAAGGCCAAGGCAAGACTGCAAATTTGAGACCACCATGAAAAACTTAGTAAGATTCTTATCTCAAAAAATAAGAAAGGAGGGTTGCCAAGCAGGCCAGATGGTGGCATGGCATAGGCCTGTAATCTCAGTACTCTGGGAGGCTGAGCAGGAGGATCACATACAACTTGGAGGTAGCCTTAGGCAGTTTAATGAGATCCTGTCTCAAAATAAAAAATAAAAGGAATGAGGATAGGAGTTAGTGCAAAGATCCTGTGTCCAATCCCCACTATTGCTAATAGGGGGCATAACTCAATGTGAGGCCATCTATTTTTTTGTTGTTGTTGTTGGTTTTTTGGGGGGGCAGAACCAAGGATCAAACTCAAGACCTTGCACTTGCCAGACAGACGCTTTTGCTACTGAGATATATCCTAGACCCAAGCCATCTATTTAATAACTAGAACTACCAAAAAATTTTTTTTAAAGAACAGGCTAAAATCCCTAATACCCCAATACTGTCATCAACTTCATGGAAACAGTCATACAAAACAATCTTAGTAACAAACATCCTTCGTTTTCTCCTGTGATACTGGTTGCCAGGGTTGTCATTACCAATGAGAATACCAAGACCTCAATCAGCCAAGGGGACACACACTTGGAAAGGCAGCTGACCTACAGAGGTTCTGAAACTCCGGGTGTGTGTGTGGTGGTGGGGGGGGGGCGGAATCAGAGAGGGGTCAGGAAATCTGCAATTTTGAAAGCCCTCACTAGGGGGAGCTGGTGCCCAGACAGACGCTGAACATGATACACAATCTGCCTCTGGTTTCCAAATTCTCAGGATGGCTCTGTAATATGGCATGTGAAATGGGAGGCCAGGTTTATTAATCCAGCAGTCCACCTGGGAAAAGTGGGCAACTTTCACTGTTTGAAGACATTGTTGGCTGTCTCGATTAGGGAGTGCTCTGGCCATTCACCTGATAGAGGTTAGGATGCCACTCAGCATGCTACAATGCACAGGGCAGTCCCAAGCCATAAAAAATTGCCTGACCCAAGATGCCAACAGAGGTCAGCTTCAGAAGCCCTGAAATCCAACTCTGCTTAATAATGATTTGTGGGGTTCAAGCCCCCAAATCTGGCAGTTTATATACAACTCATGACTTGTAACTCTTGGGTTACATTTGTGGCTTTTCCCAGGCCTTTTGCTCATGCAGGGGCAAAGCACCCATTGATGTCTGTCCTAGTTTTCCAAACACCATTCTTCTGGTCTGGGGTGAGTTTGAGGCAAAATGTCTTTGGATTCTCCACCCTTAGCCTGTACCCACTAAGGAGTTTCCAGTAAGGTAAGAAAGAACACTAACCCAGGCAATACTGAGAGAAGGGGTGGGGGGGTAAAGTTGAGGCAACCCCCATTATTTACACAGCATTTGGTCTGCCAGCCTCATTGGCTTGTGGATGCAGACACTTGGCCAAGCAGCATGTGCCATTCTATAATCGCTACCATGGCAACCCCTTCAATGGGTTATTGTGGTAACTCTGGGAAACCTCAGTCTGGGACCAAGCAACATTCTCCAACTGTGGGGACATTCCTTATCTGTACAAACAGTCCTCTGACATCTGCACAACCAGTCCAAACCTATCCTTGAGCCCTTTTGTAAAACGAGGAGAGGATCATATTCAGCTGCTCGAGACATTTGAGAATTCTAGAAGCCTCCATCCCTCAAGGCATGGGGGAAGTGCTCCTCGGGGGCAGCATCTCAGATGTTTGTGTCTACCCTTCCTGCCTGCAAGGCCCTTGGCCACCCCTGCAGTCTGTGTCTGTCTTGAAGCCTACTCTCTCAGACGTTGGTACAGCTCCCAGATCTCTTCTGTTCCACTTTTATGGAGTATCATCTTCTGTCCTTTTACTTTCAGCTTTTGTGTGCCTTTTGATCTAAAGTGTGTCTCTTCTAGACAATATATAGTTAGATTATAGGTTTTTTTTTTCCTTTTTCTTGTTATAGTGCCAGAGATTAAGCCCAGGGCCTTGTACTTGTGAGGTAAGAGGCAAGTGCTCTCCATTGAGCTATAACCCCAGCACAGTCATGGTTTTGTCTGATCTGGCTGTATATCCCAGGCTGGCCTTAAACTTGCAATCTTTAAGTCTCAGCTTATATGTGGAGTTTTTAAAAAATTAATACACTACACTGATTTTTGCTTTTGTGTGGCAAAACACATGTTATTAAAGTGTATAATTCCATGGCAGTCAGTAGCTATAGAAAGTATGCAATTAACACCACCAATCTAATTTTGAGACATTTCATTCCCTGAAGGGGAAATCCTATTTCCATCAGCAGTCACTCCCCATCCTTATTTCCCAGAAATCACCAATGTACTTTCTACCTCTAAAGACTTCTCTCTTCTAATCATTTCAAACAAATAAAACCATAACTTCTGGCCCTGTGGCTTCTTCCACATGGCATGATCACTTAAGACTCTGCTTTGTGATGCTTTGCCTCTCTTGCCTGGCATTGGGCTCCTCATCCTCCCCACAGACTCCAGGCTCCATTCTTCAGGCTTCCAATTCACCTGTCTCTCTGCTCAGGTCAAATCTCTGAATAATAGCAATGGTAAGCACAGGTCAGGCACCTAGAATGCATCCAACTCTGTGCCAAGCACTTCCAGCACACTGTTTGAATGTGAGTTCTAGATACAGTCCTGAAAGAAAGAAATCATCAACATACAGTTACCACACACCACTCTTACCTCAAACCGACAAGAGGCAGGTCCTGTGTCTTGCTCAGATACCTATGCCATACACCTGACCAAAATGCTCCAGTTTCCAGTGGCTCCCATTTTCTAACCTCTCTGTGCTTGTTATCTGAAAACTAGGGATAAAAGCCCCACTGAACTACTGCGAAGTTACAGGAGCTAGCAAATGCAAAGCATTAACTGGCACATGGTGAGCACTCAGTTTCCTGGAGAGGGAACAAGGAGAAAGGACAATAAAGAAATAAGGAGCTAGGTGTGATGGCACAGGCCTCTAATCCCAGCACTAGGGAGGCTGAGGCAAGAGGAATGCCAAGATTTTGAGGCCAGCCTGGGTACCTAAGCAAGTTCAAGGCCAGCCTGCACTACAAAGTGAGACCCTGTCTCTAAAAAGAAAAAAAAAAAGGAATGGGGGTATGAAGCATGATAAAATTAAGCTATATAGAGAAAAATGCTAAGAGTCTGAACATCTTTTCTCACTTACAGGAAAGAGCTGTGGCTGTATGTTTTCTCAATCATCTCTACAAGCACCTATACTTCCTCAGTGCACAGGTCAGACAGACTTGGTAGCCCCTGTGTGGTACATGCCTCCAGGGCAATTCCCTAGTCCAGGTTTCACTCCTGAGTTGACCGGTGGTCCTCCATATACTTTGTAAACATGACCTCACCACATGTGGATGAAAAGGCTCTCTCTGAGTTCCCAGAAAGACTCGGAGTGAGACACTCACTTTCCACTAGACTCAACCCACGTTGATGACTTTTTTTTTTTTTAAGACAGATTTTTCCTGTATAGTTCAAGCTAGACTTTAATTCACTATGTAGCCCAAGGTGGCTTCAAATCCTCCTGCTTCAGCCTACCAACTGTGGGATTACACAAGTATGCCATCATGCCTGACTGGTGACAATTCTTTAATTTTCACCATTATGTGGCTTTTGCATCAAGAGCTCAGTCTGGGTCCCAGATTATGGTAGAGGTTAGAAGTGAGGGTAAGAAGCCACCCCACATGGGCCATCCTTCCTTAGACATTCAGCTACCAGAGTACATGCAGTTGGCACCTAGGAGACAGTTTCTCTGTTGGACCCAGTCCCAAACCTAGCCGCTATTCTTGACTTGCTGCCCAGCTTCTCCATGGGGAATCTCATCCTTCTCAGCGCAAGCTTATTGTCCCCCATTTACCAAGAGCAGAGTGATTCACTCCCTGCTGAGTATTTACTTAGCCCTGCCAGGTGTTAAGTGCCCTTTACTTTAATCACCCCACACAACAGCTGAGTGTTACTGAGATTTTCAGTTTATAGATAAAAAAGCAAGAGGCAAAGAGATTGCTTTGGTCAAGGCCACAAGGCTCAAAAGGGCATGGGCAAAATAAATGCCCTTACCCCTCTGTAGTGGGACACACTTTTGTTTTTACCTTTTTCTATTGTCACTAGTGCTGCCACGGTCACTGTGTGCAGGATTTGAGTTGACACCTGTTTTCAGTTCTTTGGGGTACACACCCAGAAGGGGAAATTCTGGGTCATATGGTGACTCTACATTTAACCTTTAAGGAATTACTGGGTGTTTTCCACAGCAGCAGCACCATTTGCCATTCCCTCCAACAGTGTGCAAGGATTCCAATTTCTCCATATCCCCCTCAATAATCCTTATTTTTCCTTACTTATTCCTTCTGGACTACTATTTATTGAATGCTGTCTTTGCACTAATCAGGGAGACAGGGGATGTAACAGTCTACAGTAAAGCCTTAAGTCCCTTGACCCTGCTCAACCTCCAGCTCTGCCTGTCACTGGCTGCTGGACCATCAGCAAATTAATGAGCATTTCTGAGTGTCAGTTTCTTCACCCATAAAATGAATAATCTCCCTTTTCCTGTGCACATGGTTGATTCTTGTGTATTTCTGTTCACTCATTTTGATTGTCTCCCCCTGCTAGTCTGTGTCCACCATGCCTACCTTGATACCTTCATCATTTGTTGGTCCTCAATTAATGTTTTTAATTGAAGTGAGAGTCATATAACATACACTTTTTT
The DNA here is from genome assembly GCA_004027165.1 of Ctenomys sociabilis. Lineage (NCBI taxonomy): Eukaryota > Metazoa > Chordata > Mammalia > Rodentia > Ctenomyidae > Ctenomys > Ctenomys sociabilis. Next base: position 6,572 of record PVKA01051782.1, on the reverse strand, counting down.
TTTTAAAGGAAGCAATACAGCTGGGGATGTACCTCAGGGGTACAGTACTCGCCTAGCATGTATAAAGCCCTAGGAAAGAAGAGGGAGAAGAATGCTGTAGCACTTATTATGACAAGTACATTTCTATAACTTTTTTTTTTTTTTTTGGTAGAACCAAGGATTGAACTCAGGCCCTTGAGCTTGCCAGGGAAGCACTTACCCCACTGAGCCATATCCCTGGCCCTTGTCTATAACTTCTAATTCCAAAACATTTTCATAACCCCAAAAGGAAACCTTACACTCACTAAATAGTCACTCCTTGTTCTCCCTTCCCTCCAGAATCTGGAAACAACCATTCTACTCTCTGTGTCTATGATTTACCAATTTTGGGGATTTTGCATAAATGGCATTATACAATATATGCCCTTTAGTGTTTGCTTCTTTCCTCAATAAATGAGAAGGATGCAAGACTAGAGTTTTGCTTCTGCCTAACTCCAAGGTCTGGTGGTGACCCCCCTAATTCATTCTATTCTGAATAAGGGGACAGAGGACAGGGTGCTTAGGAGCAAAGCAAAGGGCCTGGAGGCTTCTGCAGATTGGTGATATACCTTTGCTGTGGCTTCTTCATTGCCCTCCACCATCTTCCTCAACTTGATCAGATGCCACAGGTCCTGCAGGGGTCGGGCAGTCCCCTGGCTGCCCTCCAGCAGCTGGGTGGTGGAGGGCAGGTCCTGCAGGACGGCCAGCTGGTTCTCTATCTTGTCAATGCGGTTCACCACATGGTCAAAGATATTGCTGAGCCGCTTCATGGGACTAACGATGGGCTGGGCATCTCCTTCCCTGGGCATGACCACCACCTGTGAGGTCTGGAGGAAGTCCTCATCCCCTGAGAGGACCTTCTTGAGATCTGCCATGTGGATGTGCTCCAAGATGCCATGAAGCAGAAGATGCAGGGCCTTGAAGTTCACCATCCCACACTGGGGTATGGCAACATTGACCAGCTCAGTGAATGTGAGCGAGAAGCTCATCTTGCTGGGGTAGGGGACAGTGGGGCTGAGGTTCTTGGGGAAAAGCAGTGGCTTCTGTGACCTTCAATAGCTGCACAGATGGATCTTCAGAGGCTTTGGGAAAGCTGTGAGTTCTAGACTCAGGTAGGAATGGCCTCTGTCCTGGCTAGAGCACAGATCAGATTCTGGTTGCTAAGATACCAGAGAACATGGTCAAGTGGAAACGCTTCTGAGAGCCTGGAGAGGGCGGGTGCTCAATTAATACTTGATGAATGTTTAAATGGTAAATGAGTAACTTTTTCATTGAAGTCTTCTCATTATGTAAGGCTGGTGGCTCTTTCAAGCAACATATAGGGGAAGTGGCAAAGGCAGCTTGTCCCCTGAAGACTTTAGAATGAGGACAGAAGATAGCTTTCTTTGGAGTCAGGAAGACATGGGTTTTATGAAGAGTTTAAAGAACTATGCTGGTTTTTTGGACATAGCCAAACACATCTTCCCTCATGCCGCTTCAGATGTGGGAGTGCAAGCAAGTAAATAAGAAGGGTATCATCTGTCCTAAGTCTTGCATGTCTCTGTCCCTCCCTAGGCCCTATTCTGCTCCCCATGTAAGGTGAGGCCCTTTCAGACCCCAATTCTCCTGAGCAGTGTCTCAATCCTGCTGTAGTTTTAAGTGCATGCCCATAAGCTGGCTGCTGCAGGGTCAAGGGCCTGCTAGGACCCTGCCACTGTTAGGTACTGCTTAGTCTGAGGACAGAATAACAGCCTGCTCATGTTCCAGGGTCCTAGGGAAGCCTGCACAGCTTCACAGCTAGAACACCACTCCAAGCCCAGTCAGCACTGAGCTAGCATCTTGGCACCATCACATAAATAAGCCCACTCAATATTTTCAAAAGGCCAATCTTCCCATAAAAAGCTGGAAAGCAGAGTTATACTCCCTCAGACACTCCTCCAAACTAACAGGAGGCAGAGACAGGAGGATCACCATGAGTGAGAGTCAAGTATTAAGGCTGGTGAGATAGTTTGGCAGACTAAGAGCCTGCTTAGGCAAGAGCAGGGACCTAGGCTTGATCCCTAGCACCAAATGTCGCACCGACCCCACCCTCGGGTGTGCTGTGCCGGCCATCAAGACTGGGCACCCGTAATCCCAGTGCTGGGAGGCTGGGACTGGTAACCACATCCAGTAAGTGGGTATCATGGCTCTTTATCACTTCTTGAGGATACACAGTACATTAACTATGGCAATATCTGAAGGAGTCACCACTTTAGGAGTCCATCTAGGTAACAGGCAGTGTTAGTTACAAACTTCCCCAGCTATTGCTAAAGTATGGCATGGCCAGGTGATCAATCAAAAGTTCCCCTGTAGGGCTTTAAGTAATGAACTGTTGACACAAAACACAGATAACAGATCCCCCCTCTTTTTCATGGCCAAGGAAATAGAGGTGGGGAGAGGGGATGGGGCAAGTACAAGCAAAATAACGGCTCCAATGATGTCCATGTTCTAAAACCTAGAACCTGTTGATATATCAATTTACTGAACAAAAGAGACTTTTTGTTTTAGTTTTGGTTTTTGAGACAAGGTCTTCTTCAGGCTGGCCTTGAATTTACTATGTAGTCCTGGCTGTCCTCAAACTCCTCCTTAGCCTCCCAAATTCTGGGATCATAGGTATATGCCACCAATCTGGCAAGTTAATGATAATGAGACAAGAGTGCTGGATTATTCAGGTGGGCCCACTGTCACTGCAACAATGTTTAAAACAGTGAGGAAATGGGAAAGAAAAGGTGACTATGAAAAGAGAGAAAGAAATATGACAACTGGCTATAGAGAAAGGAGCCACAAATCAAGAATGCCAGAGACCTCTAGAAGGTCTCTTGAGCCTCCAGAAGGAACCAGCCCTGAAGACACTCTGGTGTTAGCTCAGTCAGAACCACGATATACAGAACTTTAAAATTAATCTGGTAGACATGGTAGTATATATCTGAGGTTGTGGCAGGGAAGATCACAAGTTTGAGCCCAACCTGTTGACAACTTAGCAAGATTCTGGCTCAAAATAAAAAATAACAAGGATCAAGCCTGTATGAAGGCTTTGGGTTTAATCTCCAGTAAAACACACACATGTGGCTGGGTGTGGTGGCGCATGCCTATAATCCCAGCACCCAGAATGCTGAGGCAGGCAGGATCACTGTGAGATCTAGGCCAGCCTCAGCTACATAGTGAAACCCTGTCTCAAAAACCAAAACCAAACAGACAGAAAACCCCATACACATACACAGAGATAATAACTGAGTTGTAAACCTGGGGTGACAGCTCAGTAGCACAAGCACCTGCCTGGCAAGTGAAAGGTCCTGAGTTTGACTGCTGGTACCAGAAAGAAAAAAAAAGAAAGAAAGAAAGAAAACCAAAAATGCTGTGAGTTGTCTTGGGCCAGTAAATTTATGGTAATTTGTTACATCAGTGACAAGAACTAAGATGGAGGCCAAGGGCTGTAGGTTCCAACAGCCAGTGCCAGGGTGCTAGCTGTAGGCACCTATGCCGAAATCTCCAGCCCTCCTACCAACAACTGTCAACTCTTCTCAGTAGATTTATTTTCATAAGAACTGGTTTTAGTTATTTATGACTATGAATTCTCTCAGGTATGGTGGAGAAAGAGTATAACTGACCCCGAGCCACACAAAACCTGTACCACAGGACATTTGGAAAAAAAACTGGCTGTTCCAAACAAAGCCTGTTTGGAGTTTCCAAATCATCCATAGGTGCTTTCCTGATATTCTAGAGCAGGCAGGAGGATTGATCCACATTCACTGAGTTGTGATTGAGATCCTAGGAAATAAGAGATACCATGGATGAGAAATGAGTGCAAAGGAACCTGAAAATGAGCTGAACCATCTCAAGAGAGAGATCGTGTAGGCTTCAACCCCTCAGATTATAGGAATTGGAAGGCCCAAGTTCTTTGGAACTCACATCTTACAACCATGTGCCCCAGTTGACAGACACAGAGCTACAGGATTTAGAGTTTACCTTGCTAGGTTTCAATCTTGCTTTTGCCCAGTTTCTTTCTTTTTCTTTTTCCTTTTTGTCTTTTTTGAGACAGGGTCTCACTGTGCAATTCAGGCTGACCTTCAGCTCACTTTGTATCCCCAGGCTGCGTTCAAATTCAATGATCCTCCTGCCTCAGCCACTCAAATTCTGGGATTATAGGCATGCACAACCACGCCCAGCTTGCCCAATTTCTTTCTAATCTTTCTAGCTTGCCAAATAGGTGCTTGGACCACCAACCTATGCCCAGCCCTATAATCTTGTTTTTTGTACCAGGGATTGAACTTGGGACCTTGCCAGATAGGCACTTATGCTGCTGAGCTACCTCCCCAGCCCAGTCCTACAATCCTTACATTTATTTATTTATTTATTTATTTATTTATTTATTTTGGGGCAGGGGCCCATATAGTTTGCTTGATTCTCAGAGAAGGTTTAGGGCTTTGAACCATGCTGGAACTGTTAGGACTTTGGTGATTCTCAGAGATGAGCTAGTTAGTACATTTTACAAATGTGACTAGTTCATGAAGTAGTCACATGCCTTTTGGAGACCAGAAGTAGAATGCCATGGTTTAGATCTAAAATGTTCCCCAAAGTTTTAGGTATCCAGGGGTGGGGTTTTGGAAGATCACTGGATAATGAAAGCTCTAACTTCATCTGTGAACTAATCTACGCTGGAGATGACTTTATTGGTAGGTGATGGAAACTTGGAAGGTTGGGCCTGGTTGAAGGGAGCATGACATGGGAGCGTGACCTTAGGGACTAATATGATCCCTGACCAACTTTCTCTTGGCTTTTTCTCCTTTCTCTATGCTTCCTAGCTGCCATGGGGTGAGCAGTTTTTTTTCTTCAGGCTTCTCCACCATAATGTTTCTGCACTGCCACAAGCCTAAAAGCAATGAAGCCAGCTGGTCACGGTCTGAAACTTCAGAAACTGCAAGATGAAATAAATCTTTTATCCTATACATTGCAGATGTCAGGTATTTCAAAAACCTGACTAACAGAAAGCTATAAAGCTTTCTGTTCATTACTGCATATTGTTGTACTTGGAGTTCATTGAGAAACTTGAATGTGTATATTAATATATATTGTAAAATAAATTTGAGAAGTTTTCAGTCTTTTTTGTGCATTTTTCCGTTCTTCTGTCTTCCTTTCTTTCTAGTACTCCTGTTATGGACATGGTGGTGTAATCAAGGATGTCAATTTCTCTGAGGCTCTGTTAATTTTAATTCATTCTATTTTCTCTCTGTTCTTTGGTTTGCATAATCCCTATCAATCTAGCTTCAAGTTTGCCAATTGTACCTCTTCAAATACCCTTGTTTTATAAATAAGGAAAAGAGAATTGGGAAATTTAAGCAACTTACTAGGGATCACATATGGTAAACAAGTGACAGGTCAGAGCCTGGTGTAGTGGCACATGCCTACAATCCCAACTACTCAGGAGGCTAATGCAGAAGGATTGCAAGTTCGAGGCCAGCCTAAGAAACACAGAAATACTTGATTGAAAAGAAAAAGATAGGGATAGAACTTGAATCCAAGATCCCAGGTCTCACCCTTCCAATCAGTTATATTGTCATTCACTTACTACATAAATATGTACTGAATATTGACTATGTGCCAGAAACTTCTAGGAGCTTGTGAGAATCAGACAAAATCTCTCCTCTCATGAAAGAAAGACAAAAATTTTGTTTTTTGTTTGGCATGGTGGTGCATCTCTATAATCCTAGTACTGGGGAAGCTGAGGCAGGAGAACCACTGTGAGTTCAAGGCAAGCCTCCACTATACTGTTGAAAGAAAGAAAGAGAAAAGAAAAGAAAGAAAAAGCAAGCAAGCAACCAGGCAGACAGCAAACAGGTGAACAAATAAATAAGGTCCCATAGATGATGACAAGAACTTTAAAGAAGCAAGCAATGAAATCATGCCTGTGGGGGCAGGTGCTCAGGGAGGCCCATCTGGTGGTGACATGTGAGTTGAATCCTTGAGGCAGAATGTTTCTGCAGCTTCCTCCTTCAGAGAAGATGACTTTCACTTTCCAGTACCAGAATACACAGTCCAGCACGCAGTAGATGCTGCTTTTGCTAAATGAATAATAGATTCAGAGGAGCTGACAACACTCATGAGCCATGTTAATGATAAACATATAAAATACATGAATTCACATTTCTGGTAGAATCATTCATCATTTGAAAGTGAAGATTTCATGCTACCAAAAATTGGCAAGTACATGGACAGAAAAACCCTCATGTGCTCTGATGGGCAGAACTGCTCTGGAAAACTGGCAGGGCCTACAAAGTGAAACAAATGCACACCCTCTAACCAGCCACTACATCCCTAGAAGGGAACCCAATAGAAATATTCACAAGCCGGGCGTGGTGGCGCAGGCCTGTAATCCCAGCACTCGGGAGGCTGAGGCAGGAGGATTGTTGTGAGTTCGAGACCAGCCTGAGCTACAAAGTGAGCTTAAGGCCAGCCTGAACTGCATAGTGAGACCCTGTCTCAAAAAGACCAAAAAAAAAAAAAAAAAAAAAAAAAAAAAAAAAAAAAAAAAAAAAAAA
>PVKA01051781.1:0-12030 GCA_004027165.1 Ctenomys sociabilis | reverse complement strand
AGGAAGGAAGGAAGGAAGGAAGGAAGGAAGGAAGGAAGGATAGATGCATGCATAGGAATCTGAGGGTGTGGAGGTGTATGAAGAAAAAAATCTAAAGTGCATCACATTCACAAATGCCTTTCCAGGTCCCACAATGCTCTCCCACAGCTCTGACCTCAGAACACTGCCTTCCTGCCTCTGACTTCCTCCACTGGAGAATTTTTTTTCTCAAATGAACACTTCTTTACATATGTGTGTGGAATTATTGTTTGACCAAAGGCACTGCTGTTATTTAGCCCTGTCATAGCCATACTGTAGGCTATTTTTCTGCTTTATATTTTTCTGGACTGCAGCTTCAACCCAGTACATTTGCAAGGGCTGACATTACAGGCTGTTTTTTGTTTGTTTTGTTTTAAATTTTGAGACATGGTCTTTCCTATTGAGAGTAAGATATGATGGAAAAAGGCAAGTAATCCCAGCACTCCAGGTCCTGAGGCTGGAGAATCCCCAGGATTAACTGGGTGGAGAGTTAGAGACCCAATCAGACATGTGAGTAGTCAGGGAAGGGAGAAGCTGGGAGGCTAAGGTGTGGCTACGGAGCAGGGGAGATGCTTAGGCCTCGAGCTTCTAGGCACCGCTGGTCCTGCCTGGATTCCTGGACCCCCGTGAGTGAGTCTGCAGCGAGTGAGTCCTTGGCTCTCGTGAGGGTTCCCCCCCCCCGCAAACTCTGGCCGATATCGTATAGACACAGAAGTCTCAGGTGGCAGGAAGGATTCTGTGACTTGTGTTTTTTTGGATGGACAGGCTTGGAATTTTGCAGTTGTTATTATTTGACCCCAGATTTTGCTATGATCATGCCCAGATGGATTTGAGCTCAGAATATACTTCAGGCTGGCCCTGAATACGCCTGCAGACTGGGCTGGTCTCAATCTCATGCTGATTGTTCTGACCCAGCCTCCCTGGTGCTGGGATTACAGCTAGGTCGCACCGGGGTTGCCTTTCACCCAAGGGTTGAGGATCAGCTTCACGGCAAGTTGCTCCTCTCCTCCCCGGATGACCCACTTTGGGGAAGCACAGCACGCAAAGCATCACTGATGTGAAAATTGCTGCTGTGCCTGCCCTGAGGATGAGGTCGCCAACTCCCCACACCTGATCTAACTCTTTCATTTTGTGATAATTTGTCTGTGCCCAAAGATCTCAGAACCACAGATATTTTTAGGTTTGACAGGTTCCTGCTGGAGTCAGGAGCGGGACACACCCTGTCCCATGCCACAAAGAGAGCTATCAGGGTCACATGTGAATGAAATTCAACAATGGTGTGGAGTCTATCAGCCTGGGTTTCCAAAATCTTTATCACTGTTTTTTGTTTTGTCTTGTTTTGTTTTGTTTTTGTTTTTGTTTTTTTGGCAGAACCAGGGATTGAACTCAGGCCCGTGTGCTTGCCAGGCAAGCACTTTATTCTACTGAGCCATCTCCCTGGCCCACCTTTAGCATTCTTAATTTTCAAAGTGAGACATTTCATCCTAGCTCTGTATTATCCCTGGAAAACTGATAAGCAGTTAGAATTAATGGGGTGGAAGTTCAGAATCAAAGTCTGATTTTTTTTTTTTTTCCAGAACCGGGGATTGAACTCAGACCCTTGCGTTTGCCAGGGGAGCGCTTATTCCACTGAGCCATCTTCCCGGCCCCTCAAGGTCTGATTTATAAAACACTTTGCCTGTAAAGCACTTTCATTAAAGGGAAACAGGATCAGAAATCAATAAAACCTCTGGGGATCTGTCCAGGGTCCTCGCACGCACGTGGAGTTGCTGCCTGCTTCCTGGGAGCCTGAACACCCAGCCACTTGGTCCAGCCCTGGTGAGTCACCACCCTCCCAAGCACAGGCATCCTATCTGCCCTAAACCAGTCTCCCCTGTAACCTGCAGACAGTGGTGCCATCAACATTCCTTTTTCTATAGATTCAGATGCCTTAGAATACAGATAAGCATTCATCCAAAATCACTGGATTTCTGCTGTGAATTGCTGTTTTGCTTTTGTGTGTTAAAGAAAAGATCTTGAACTGGGGAGATAACTCAGCGGTCTAAGCACCTGCCTGGCAAGGACTCAGTTTGTGCCAGGTGAGCCCTGTAATCCCCAACCCAGGAGTGGTGGTACATTGGGTGCACACTTGTAATACAGAGATAGGATGAAATGTCTCCTTTTGAAAATTAAGAATGATAGAGGCTTCGGAAACCCAGGCCTGATGGACTCCACACCATTGTTGAATTTCACTCACATGTGACCTTGATAGCTCTCTGTGTGGCATGGGGCAGGGTGTGTCCCACTCCTGACTCCAGCAGAAACCTATCAAACCTAAGAAAAAAAAAAAAACCTGTGGTCCTGAGATCTTTGGGCACATGAAAATTATCACAAAATTAAAGTTAGATCAAGTGTGTGAAGTCAGCACTTAAACCGGGCGTGGTGGCTCACCGCTGTAATCCCAGTGCTGGGGAGGCTGAGATAGAAGGATCACTATGAATCTGAGCTGTGTAGTGAGACCCTGTATCAAATAAATATATGCGTGATCTCACTCTGTAGTGTGGGCTGGTCTGAAATATACTCAACATGCAAGAGCCTCAATCCACAACAAAGTCTGCCTGAGTTTCTCACAAACTGAGCATTCAGTCATAGTCCATGTACCCACCCATCAACTCCTAAATTTAATGGCATTCATTTATTGGTTGTTCATACTGTGATTTAAACCTAGGACCTAGCTACCGTCTTCGCCCACTGGTCACGTTTTGATTGTAGAAAAATCCCAGCTATTACACTACCAATGCTGAGCTTAAACTTGTGATCATCCTGCCTCAGCCTCCCAGTAGTGTAATCATATGGGTATTTATCCATTCATGTCCCCCCCCTTTGGAAAAGTTTTTCACTATGTCACTATGCTACATAAGCTGAAAACAAATTTTATTACATCTCTAGTTATCATTTATTGTGTGTCTCACTAGAGGCGGCTGTCATTGCGTTTTCTTAGCTGGCTACAGAATTCATTACACTTCAAGCTTTTCTGTTTTTCTTCTCACAAAACCACCAACTCACCTCTAGGCTGAGTTGGAATCCCTGATTGTCCTGTCTCTTCCTCATAAATGGTGAAAGAAAATCCATGCGCCAACACTCCTGTTCATGGGATTTTAAATACTTCTTCCTTACTTCCCTAACATTTTGTGATCATATGAATGGATAAGGTACATGTTCCTTTTGCAAATGAACTGGAAAATATTCTACACAATAGGTCTTAAAGGTTTTCTGTTGGACATGGTGGAGCGTGACTGTAATCCCAGCTCTTGGGAGGCTGAGTTTGAGTGATCATCTCCATGATTTTGAGGCCATCCAGGGCTCCACAGTGAGTCCAGGGAAAGTCTCAATTATATGAGATGCTGTCCCCAATGGCAAATGAAAACAGAACAAAAAAGTGGATCAGTTTCATGGCTATCTCATCCCAAAGTGGTCAATTTCACATACAATGAGAAGCACGTGTGTGCATTTTCTGTCCTTATTTTGATGTGCTCTATAATATTAATCACTTGGGGCTGGGGAGATAGCTCAGTAGAATAAGCACTTGCCTGGCAAGCACAAGGGCCTGAGTTCAATCCCTGGTTCTGGAAAAAAAAAAAAAAAAAAAAACATGGATTTTACCACTGCTTACTAGAAATCTTTTAGTGCTGCATGAAATTGCCGTGACCTGGGAGGAAGACAGAGAATTACATCCCTGTGGGCTTGGAAGTTTGAAGTAAACAGATAATCTTTATCTGCTGTATCAGTGAGAGATTATTGTGAAGGAGAGTTGATACTTGCTAACCTGACAATACCTGCAGTGAGATTTCAGGATCAGTCTCACAAAAGTATCTCACAGCAAGATATCACAAAACTTAGCTGGGCAGAGTGCAGCATAATCCCAGCACTTGGGAGGCTGAAGCAGGAGGATCATTGCAAACTTAAGATCAGCCTGGGCTACAAAGTGAGACCAAGACCAGCCAGAGCTACATGCGACCTGTCACAAACAATAACCAAACAAACAATCCAAAATTTAATGTTATTGTGAGGTTTTGTTTTGTAAGTCCAGGCTTAGTGAGCCTTGCTTTTTTTGTTTGTTTGTTTGTTTTGTTTTTTTGCCCTTTATTTTTGAGACAGGGTCCCACTCTGCAGTTCGGGCTGGACTTTGTAGCCCAAGCTGGTCTCAAACTCACAATGATGTCTACGGCCATACCACCCTGAACGCGCCCGATCTCCTCAAACTCACAATGATCCTCCTACCTCTGCGTCCTGAGGGCTGGGATTACAGTCATGTAATGCTATACCTAGCAAAAGGCAAACATTTTTTTTTTCTGCTACTTGAGATTCCACTCTGGATCTTGTGCTTGCCAGGCAGGTGCCAGTGCTGCTGAGCTATCTCCCCAGCCCATGAGTGAGCCTTAAAACTCACCATGTAGCCCACACTGGCCTGGAATTCCCAGTGACTCTGGGGGTATGAGGGGATATGACATGAGCACCACATAAGGCTGACATCAGGAAATTCTCAGGGGCCACCACGGTGGCCTTGACCTCACAGGGCCATAATTACTGAAGGAGGTGCTAACAAGTCCTCTGGTCTTAGTGAGAGCACTGAGGGAGGCGAAGTTGGCTGCCCAAGGCCACAGAGCTCCCCGAGGGTAGACAGCAAGGCAGAAGGTGGGGAAGAGAAGAAATCATTCTGCTGTATCCCAGCCTCCATGTCTCCAAGAGTTTAGGACCCTCTCTGGTCCCTCCACTTTCGTCCTCTTAGGTGCTCAGTCTTCTGAACTTGATCCTCCACCCTTCCACCTCCCCCAGCAGCTCTGAATACTGAAGCCTCAGCAGCAGCATTGCCCTGCTGGACACTTGAGTGTGGGTGACAGAAGGCCACTTGAGAAGGATGAGTGAAGCCTGGGGTATAGCAGGGTGGTGGGTCCCGTTGGCATGGAGAAAGCTGGCTGTCACAGCAGTGGTCACTCATTCATCTCTGCAGTATGGACCAGCAGGACAGAACTATGCAGAGCGTGGGGATAGGGTGGGCAGTAAGTAACAGGGAAGACAAATCCTCCATAGATTTCCTAGAGAGATTGGGAAGAGGACAGAGTAAGGAACATTGCACAGCTCTAGGTGCTTAGGAGTCTGGGCAGATGCCCTGATGTCCTTTACCCCAAATCCTAAATCTGAGCTAGAAACCACAGTAGAATTTCCTTCAAAGAATGAATGAGAAATAGATACACTCCAAGCCCCATTCACAAAGGAGGAAATCTGAGCCTGACAAATTTGGCCTAAGCCACAAAAAAAAAAAAGAAAACAGTTGTGAAGAATTGAATTCAGGGAATACCTCTTTTGCAAATTTCCACAGTCCAAGGTAACACCCTTCCCCAGGTTGTGTTCTCCAAACACCTCCAGTTCCATTAAATTCATTTATCTTTCTCTCTCTCTCTCTCTCTCTCTCTCTCTCTCTCTCTCTCTCTCTCTCTCTCTCTCTCTCTCTCTCTCTCTTTTTTGGTGGAACCAGGGGTTGAACTCAGGCCCTTGTGCTTGCCAGGGAAGCGCTTATTCCACTGAGCCATCTCCCAGGCCCCGATCTTCTCTCCTCTTTTCTAAAATAATCCCCCATCTTTCAAGCCCCAAATCTATCAGTTTGTAATTCACATAGGATGCCAAATATATATGGGGTTTATGTTTCCAGAGCATCTGGAAATTGCAAAAAGACATGAATTTCAGATGTGGTGAGAAAATCACCTATAAATGCCTGTGTCCATATTCAACACATAAATATGCTGTCTCCCAGAGTTATATAACTTAATTAAATACCATATTGTTAAATTCTAAGAAGACTCAGGGTGCTTTGGTGACATCTAAAAGATCTTGGGCCTTTACAACAACATCAAGAACATCTGCCATTACTATATGCTCTAGGGAATAGGAATGCTGGTTCCAGAAATTGGTCACAGTGAAGGCCCCAATCAGGAACAACAAGGACAGAATTATACGCTCATATTTACTGGTTATTCATAAAAATCACATGTAAAAAGAATTGCAGAGGACATCTTAGATTTCCACAAAAAAAAAATTTTTGATTTCCACAAATTTGATAGGGTTTCTACAAACTAATGTAAGTTAAGTTCTAATGAAAACAATTGGCAATGACAGAGGTCCTAAACTCTGAACTAGGATTTCATGGGGTTATCTTTTATTTCCATTCAACCACAGATTTCATGGCCTGAAAAATCCCCAAAGCACCCTGCTCACACTGCTGAATGTTCACTCCTCTGCGTCTCTGTTTCCACCTCCAGGTGGTAGATCAGCCCATGAACTAAAAGGGAGGCAGAAAAAGCAGACCTGACCCTGATTCTGCCAGCTCTATGTAAGAAGAGAATTTAGTGCTCTGCAATTATTTGAAATGAAAGCTCGTGGCATTTATTTTGTGGTATGCTTAATTTTTCTTAGGTACATGATGGGAACTGATAAATTAGAGACTGGACCATATGGCTTTTCCATTTCTTTTTTTTTTTTTTTTTTTCCCCAGAACCAAGGATTGAATTCAGGCCCTTGCACTTGTCAGGGAAGCGCTTATTCCACTGAGCCATCTCTCTGGCCCTTGGACCCTTGGATTTTCCATTTCCTTGGTGGGTTTTTTTTTGGAGGAACTGGGGATTGAACTCAGACCCTTGTGCTTGCCAAGGATCTTTGGTGATATTTTTGTGGAATGAGTATCAAATGAGTTTTCATGAAACTAGTTGGAGTCAGTTTTGTATTCCTCAGTTCCCAATTCCCAGTAGGTCCTGAAGTCTGGAGTGGCACTTCTAAATGAGTGTTTTGCTTTCACCCTCTTCATCATGATGTTATCAAACATTTTTCCTGGTCTCATTTCAGAAAGAGCTTATGGTTTGGTACCATAAGCACAAAATATATTTTGTGTTTTTTAATGTATTTTTTATTTGTATTTTAAGGGAGGGTCCACAGGGTGTTCAGGGTCTCACTACTAGATCAGACTCATAATAAAAACAGCCCCACCACACCCAGTCTCCATTGCTATCTCAGCATGCCCTGGGGTGGGACCCTAGGCAGACCTAGGGATCTAAATCTGGCCCCTGGGTCTGTTTGCAGGTGCTTTAATCTGCTGAGCCAGTTGGCCAGCCCTTAAATGTATTTTAGTACAGGATCTCACTACACAGTTCAGACTCACAGTGCTCCTCCTATTTTCAGCCTCCTAAGCTGCATTATAGACATGCAGCACCACACCCAGTTTCAATCCCATCGCAGGGCACCCTGGGGGTGGGGCTGGCACGGTTTGCTGCAGCTCAAACCCAGACTGCTGCACCTGCCTAACAGGCATTTTAGTCCACTGGGCTATTTGGCCGGCCCACAAAATAGATCTTGGATACACTAGAGATTCTTCTACCCTCATCACAGCAGGGACTATTTGGCTACAAGTTGGCTACCCGATGTGTGAGAAGGGTCTCAGCCTTGACTGAAAGGGTGTCTCTTTGCCCAATGTTTCCCCAGCACTTCAGCCTTCCAGGCTCCCCAGGATGAGCACCCAGGCCCCACGCCCACTACTAGAACTGTCAACTGAAAGCTTGCTGAAGGATGAAGCCCTGGCCAAGGATGCTGTAGAAGATTTGCCCAGAGAACTCTTCCCACGAGTGTTCATGGGGGCCTTCACCAGGGGCCTCACAGAGGTCTTGAAGGCCATGGTGCTATCCTGGCCCTTTCCCTCCCTACCCCTGGGAGGCCTGGTGGCTGTGAGCAAACCAGGAACAGTGGACACTCGCGAAGATGTTATTAGAGAGCAGAAAAGAATTTTAAAAGCTGTTCTGTCTGCACTTGATGTGCTGCTGAGCCAGAAGGTTTGCTCAAGGTGAGTGTAAGCCAGGTATCCTGGAGGGTGCTTTCTCCAGGAATACCAGGAAGGGATGAATAATTGTCAGGGAGAAAGGGAGAAAAGGGTGAAGCAGAGGCTTCTGATGGAGATTGGCAGAGGATCAGAGAAGACCTAGTCTTTGCCAAGCCCTATGGGACTGCACTGCCTGATGGGGAGGACAGATAATGGTGGAGGCAGCAGTGACAGGAGCAAGAAGTTCCTCCCCAGCAGTAGGGACTGGGCTGAATCCGAGGGGAAAAGGAGAAGCAAAACATGGAAAAATAGAGTAGATAGTGATTGACCTCAGAGATGAGGAAGTCACAGGAGCAATCTAGTTCTCAGCCTAAAAGTTCAAATTTATTACTGACTCACCCACAGGAGGTTGAAACTACAAGTGCTAGATCTGCAAGACAATCAGAACTTCTGCAGAACCTGGGCTGGAAATCAGGTAGAAGCCTGCTCCTCAGGAGTCAAGAAGATGAGAAACACAGAGAAGACGGGGACAAGAGAAACAAACAAGAAGACCCTCAAGGTCATCTTAGATTTGTGGATCAGCCAGAATCTTGTGTATCCATTGACACCCTGCCTCCTCAAGTGGGTGCGTGATAGGCAAGATCTGGTGCAGCTGGAAAATAAGAGGCTGCATGTTACTTCCATGTGCATTCACTGTATCACAAAGCACCTGGAAATGGTCAACTTTGAATCTGTCCTGGAGGTGGAAGTGGGTTACTGCTGGTCACTCTTTGACGTAGCTAATTTTGCCACTTACCTGAGCCAGATGCGAAATCTTCACAAACTAACGTTCTTTGACATCTCTGAGCCTGCCTTCCTTTCCCGAGTGAGGAGAGAGCAGCTGGTCACCCAAATCACCTCTCAGTTTTTTAAGCTCCACTGTCTTCGAGAGATTTATATGGTCTCTGTCTCCTTCCTGAAAGATCACTTGGACCAGGTACTCAGGTAAGATGTGGCTCCTACTCTGCAGTCAAAAGAGAATTTCCGTTGTAGGGAAGTTCAGGGAACACGGACGGTGTGCCACCCACAGAAGATGTGACAGAGAACACCGAGAGTACCAGCATATTCATTGCTTTTCACTCCTCAGTTGTACAACAAGGTGTCACATAGCCATTGTATATTAGTAGCCATACTGGAAAGGGCCACCATGCTAGAAAGCCAGGAGGTGGGCGTTCAGGTACAATGAGGCCAGGCGTGTGACTTTCCTCAAGAAGCCCTTCTAGTATAAGATGGTGGCCAACACCAAGGCCTTTCCGACCATCTTAGCGATTAGCATGAGAAGGTTGTTCTCCTGATGATAGGATGGAAATGCGGGAGGCTGAAGCTGATGGCAGGGAACAGGGGCTGGACTGGAACAAGGACACAAACTCTGCTGACAGCGTTGGTGGCAATCAGCATAGTTATGTCCAGATCTTTCCTGGTTTTTGCTTCCTGTAGTCTCCTGCTCATACTGCCTCATCTCCTGCTCTTACTGCCTCATCAGTAAAAAGTAGCAGTTTTTTTTTTTTTTTTTTTTTTTTTTTTTTTTTTTTTTTTTTTTTTTTTTTTTTTTTTTTTTTTTTTTTTTTTTTTTTTTTACTTGGGACTGAGGAAAAGGGACTGTAGAGATTTAACACTCAGCTACTCTGCTAAGCAGTGGTAAAGTCACATCTCAATGGGGCCGACTCGTGTGACACTTGAACCTGGCTGTTTTCCACCAATCACTAATTTTCACCACCATTTTCGATCTGTTTGGCTCTCTGTAGATGCTTGCCGTCCCCCTTGGACACCCTCTCGGTAACTCGTTGCCAGCTTTCGCAGTTTGACTGGGATCAGCTGCCCTGCTCTAAGCAGACCAGACAGCTGAGACGCCTTGAACTGCGTGGATTCGGGCTGACTAATTTTAGCCCTGAGCCCCTCCGAGTTCTGCTAGATAATGTTGCGGCCACGCTGACCACGCTGCATCTGGAAAACTGTGGGATCACAGAGGCACAGGTCTGTGCCTTTCTGCCTTCCCTGAGCTGCTGCTCCCAGCTCACTGCCTTCTGCTTTGTGAGGAATTTCATGTCCATGGACGCCATGAAGAACCTGCTGAGCCACACGGCCAGGCTGGGCCACTTAACCCTGGAGCTGTACTCTCCTCCTCGGGAGGTTCATGTTCCCAGGGAAGGTGTCCTCCAGAAGATACAGAGCCAGATACAAGAGCCACTTAGGAAGATGATGAAGACGCTAAACCATCCCAGGACAGTGTGGTTTTGTGTTCACAAAGAAAGGGGTCACAACTACCTTGTCTATAACCTGCACCCTAATCCATGCCCCACCTGTATCCCCATATAGTTGAATACCTGTATCATGTGTTTCCTTATGGCCCAGGAACACAGAGCTCTTCTTTCTGTGCAAGTGAGAAAAGGACAGGTTGAGGGCTAGGGAGATAGCTCAAGGGCATAAGCGCTTACTCCTCTGAGGCATCTCCCCAGCCCAGGGAGAATCATTGTTAATTCAGGGCCATACCCCAGGAGGATCATTGTTAATTTAAGGCCATAAGTGGTGGGTCCTTTGCCCATAAAAATTTCTGCTTAAACATTATAGAAGGGCCCCAAAACAACAGCCCATGGCTTACTTTCCTTTTCTTCTCAAGAAAAAACTGAGGGCTGGCCAAATACCTCAGCGGATTAAAACACCTACTTAGGCTGACGCAAGGACCAGGAGTTGGATCCCTGGGCCTGCATGCCAGCCCCACCCCCGGGATGCTGATTGAGACTGGGATTGAGACTGGGAATGGTGGTATGCCTGTAATCCCATCTCTTGGGAGGCTGTAAACAGGAGGGATCATTATGAGTCCAATCTACTCAGTGAGACCATGTTTCCCATGTCCTAAAAAAGAAAGAAAACAGAAAAAAAACTTCCTCTTCTCTTATGAGAGCTAGCATTCCCCCAGTACCCTCCCGATACCCCACCTTAGTAGCCCTAATCACCTCCCAACATGTTGGCCTAAACCCATGAAGTCTGAACTCTTTGTCTTGGGTCTGAGGATTTCTTGATTCTCTTTAAGCAGTCCTCCTACCCCAAGAAATATAGGCCTCTTTGTTCGTCTCCTGTCTCTTATTTGCACCAAAAACTTATAATAAGGTCACTCTGAACACTGTAACAAATAAGTAAAGGCTTGATCTAAAATAAGTAACTAAATGGATAAATATTTTTTTAAACGATTAGGACGCAGCTCAGGGTGCTTGTATTGGATTCAGTCCTCTTCATGGAAAGTAAATAAATAATTGAGTAAGTTCATTCATGTCTCACTGTATTCTCAAATTTTTAATGCTCCTGCCTCAGCCTACCACCTTACTGGAATCAAAATTTTAATAAAAAATAAAACTTTGCCCCAATCCCAGCTGACATTGCTTACATATTACTAAAAGAAATGAATTATTGGGCCGGGCGTGGTGGCGCATGCCTGTAATCTCAGCACTCGGGAGGCTGAGGCAGGAGGATTGTTGTGAGTTCGAAACCAGCCTGAGCTACAAACTGAGTTTAAGGCCAGCCTGAACCACATAGTGAAACCCTGTCTCAAAAAGAAAAAAAAAAAAAAAAAAAAGAAATGAATTATTATGGGAACATATTCCCAGGACTTGCACAGTCCATGAAGCCAGCTCCACTCCAATGGCCAGACATGGCTGAGCTCATTCTTCCTTCAAGTCACCCACTGCCCAGAGTTCTGCTTTTCTCCACGGCACTGAGCACAGGGCATGGTAGAGAATGGGGACGGAGCCGATCACACAGACAGCGGTGAGTTGAAGGATTGACGCCTTTAACACCCAGCATCCTGGTGATCACACCGTGGTGACGGCAACACTGGAGCTTAAGTGACTCTGCTATGCACAGAATAACTTCTCTCCCTCTGCAGGAGCCAGACCCCCTTGGAAGTTCTGTCCTTGAGTTCAAGTCCACTGCAGGAATCCAACCTAGTCTGTCCCAATGGGCAAGCACAGTTCTCTCACTCTGAGGACAATTTCAATGAAATCATTCAATCATGACCTTATAGATTCTGCGACAATCACGAGTGGGCTTGTAGAAAGTAACTGAGTCATAGGGGTACAATACTCATCCATGTGTTATTTTACTGGGGTATTTTTTGTTTTTTGTTTTTTGGGTTTTTT
>PVKA01051780.1:0-12027 GCA_004027165.1 Ctenomys sociabilis | reverse complement strand
TTTCTCATGATAAAATACCATAGAGCAGGGGCAGGGAGACAGAGAGAGGGAAGGAGGGAGGGACAGAAAGGGGGTAGGTAGAAGGGAAGAAGGGAGACAGAAATAGAGGGAGGGAGGTAGAGAGCAAGAGAGAGTGGGAAAGAATCCAAGAAAGCCATACCCTTTATGACCTAATTTTAGAAATTATAAACTATCATTTTGCCATATACTATTTTCAGGAAATAAATCATTCAGTCTGGTCCGTACTGAAGGGCAGAACAATATAAGTTCTACTTTTGAAGGGAGACATACAAAAGAATTTGTAGATTTTCATCACCATTGTTATCTTAAATACGTATCTCTTTGTATGAATTTACTTGTGAAATGGTTAGAGAGTTTGCTTTTTGTAATGTCTGCATTAAATATTCCTAGAGTACTAGAGATAATTTGTTCATTTATAGGATCCAGGAAAGCTTTCCATAGTTCTTCTTATCCATGAGATAATAAATTATAACCTTATATCTACTATAGGTCAAGCTAAGTGATTTAAATGTTTAAACATTGATCTTAGAATATAAGATTAATTATATTATTAAGTAAAAGAGAGAATTCCTTGTGCCTTGTATTTCAGGATTTGGATGTTGGCTTTCTCTTGCGTTTGAACTTTAACTGAACCCTGACCCTTTCAGAGCCTTGAGCCTGCTGGCAATTGGATTGGAAGTACGTCATCCACTTTCCTATTTCCACCTTACTAACTTCCCCCAAAGATCTTAGGAATTGTTAGCCTTTGCTATTGAAATTCCTTATAATCACCTTTTTGCCTCTCTTTTTATCTCTGTTTCTCTTTTCTCTTTGTGTGTTTCTTTTTTCTTTTTCTGTCTCTACCCTTCTCCCTCTCTGTCTCCCTCTCTGTCACTGGAAAACCTCGACTGAGTTCTGTCTTAGTTAAAACCATACTGAGTTCCAAGACATTTGAGTTCTGGTATTGCTTCTAAGACAAGGTAGAAACTCTCCCTATCTATTCATGTTTAATATTGAAAGTTTTGTCCCTCACTGATTCACATATTGAAGTCCAACCACCACAGCCCTGATATTCAGAGGTAAGTCCTTTGGCAGGGTCCTGGGGTCCTGGGTAGGACTCTTCTGAGAAGTGGTGGTTAACTTCCTCTCTTAATTTTTCTGCCATGTGTGAATAGGATAAGAAGATGTCTTGACCTTGATCTTCTGTCCTCAATAACTATGAGAAGTAGGTTTCTGTTGTTCATGCCTCCCAGTCTACGGTGCTGTCCTGTGGCAGCCCACACTAAGGCACCCCACCTTCCAGTAATGAAACGGTGTGTATTAGGTGACCTGTATGGAATGCAGTGTGTCTCTACAGAGACATCCTCCCTGGGTCTTGCTCTTACTCTTCACTGTCACCGAGATAATGGTGACTTCAGGATGCTGGAGGTTAGCTCTGTATTGGGTGCTCATGCAAATGGAGCAAAGAAAGAGAATGATTAAAAAACAGCATGATATTTAGTCCTTGAGTTAGTACATTTGGAAGCTTTGTGAGGTCATAAACCTGAGACCTCATAATCCAGGTTCTCTCATTCATGCTCAGGACATTTGTTCTGTAAGTGCTATAAAGTAGGTAAATCTGTGTGTCTGAGAGAGCACAGACAACGATCAATTTACTCATGAATGTTTGCCTGCTAAATCAGTGGTAGATGCTTACCTAACTCTTCTAGAACATGTATTCATGGAAGCTCAACTGGATATGCCGTTTTTAATTTGCTTGGTTGAAATAAACTGCACACAATGGTGTCTTTAGAGGGCACATTGCTGAGATAGGAACTCAAGCTTGAAAAATCTCTCAACCACTACCAAACAGGGTTGTGAACCACTGCGTTCTAGCCAGTGAACCGTGTCAAGTTGATCGCTCTCCTACCAGACATAAATGTGCGGAAGGAGAAAAATTTCCAGCCACCAAATGGAACCGAACTCACACTTCACATGTGGGGATGCAAAGCACAAGGAACGTGGAGTTGACTGAGAATCTCAGCCTTACTCACTGCGGGATATTGGGTTGAAAACTTCTCTCTTCAAGCCTCAATGTCACCAGCTGTTAAAACAGAGAAGAGTGAGGGAACAAGGAGACCTATTTCCTAGGTGAAAGCACACAGAAATTACTCACGAGGTCGTGTACATAAATATATTATAGAAATGAATATTTTGAGGATTAAATCAGCCCCCTGTAGTCTGGGGAGTTTAGTGAAAATTACATCAGCTCTAGAGTTTTATTTTAGTTTATCTTATTTGTTACATGTATGTCAGTGGTATATTTATTGCTTTTACTGATTTCAGGAGGAGTTTCCCAAGCAGAGGTCTAGGTGCTCAGGCCATGAGTTTGAACTGATTCCAAGGGAGTGTGGAAGGGCATGGGGAGACATCATCCACTTCGCTCCACACTCCATATCCTAGGGTGTAAGCTGCTGGAAAGCTTTGCAAGCTGAGGTTCGCCATTGCTCCGCGGGTCCTCTCCCTGCAGACACACTGTTCTCTTTCTCACGCGCTCTTGGTGCCCTTGTGTGGTTGCGCATGGATGCGTAGTGCTTTAGGAGTAGCAAGCATGTCTCATGGCACGAGCCTCTCGACCTAGAACTATTGAGTCTGAGAACCTTAATACCAGGATTAAAGCCACAACTTTATTTTATAGCTTTGAAGAATTGTAAATTTCAGTTTTCTTTAATCCCTAAGCTAGTCTGCTAATGTTGGTTGAAATATTACGCTCACCAGTTTGTCAATACTTAGAAGCGTTAATTTCCTGAACAATATGTCTCTGCAGGATCCACATCACAGGGACACAATAGTGGGCTGAAATGCCACTTGTCTGGCATATCTAATGTGAAAGTGTACCGAAAGGAAGCCCTGTTGTTCTTCCCAACCTGGCTGTGGCTGTCGCATAATGCCTTCTGAGCTGTATCCCTTGTTCATCCTAATAAATGCATGATAGGATGGCACTGAGTTTCTTTATTTCATAGACAAGAAATGCGCAGGGTATTAAAAACATCAAAAGAAGAAAAAGTTAAGGAGTTGCGACAGGTACAGACCTAAGGCAAAGAAGTACATCTAGCTGAGGAATCTCAGATCAAATACGCCTGATTTTTCCTTTTGCCCTTTGGGGTCGTTCCTCTGATAAATAATTCACAGGCTGCGGTGCAAAGTCGTTTGCATACTGACAAGATTAAAAAGAATGCTTTGTCTAGGTTAAATTTACAATATGAAACCTTCCTTTAAAATGTCAAGAAGGTAATTAATTTAAGAAGGTTTGCCAAGCAGAGTCTCCGACCCTGTCAGAAAAATTTCATTTCCTACGGATGAAGGAGATGTTGCATTTTTCTTTCCCAAATGCCTGTTGTGGTTCCCACTTTAAGACCAATTTCATCTATCCCAATATACTTTTTATAGCCATTTTATTTTTAAGCACAAAATTAACCCACTATTCTTTCCCAGTGCTTTTTTCTTCTTGAAGATTATCTAACATAGTCTGCAAATTAGCTCTGCATGGGGACCAGAGTACAGGTCAGACCTTTTGACACAAACAGAAGAAGAGTATTTTCACAGAGAGCACTCTCCCCTGCCTGAACATTCCGACAAGCATTTTGAATAGCAGTGGGGAATGCATAAATTCAACAGCATGAGGGTTTGCTCTTGGCATAGCAAAACATCCTGTCACACATATGCTCAGTAGTGTGCATTCTTGTGAATGAATGCTATGACAATCAGGAGGGTTTATACAGCTGTTCTTCTAGCCAAATTTGCTGGTGTAAAATTGCATTAGCATGTGTGTTCCCTTAGCTAATCCCTGGAGGCATCCTTAGCAGAGATTAAACAATGCATTGTTTGGAAACCTAATCCAAGATCTAGGTCCCAAATGCACACACACACACACACACACACACACACACACACACACACACACACAGATGCAGAAGAACTTACTATTAATTGGTCTACTAGAATGGTTCACTTCTTCTTAAAAGTGGAATTACTGGGAAAATATACATTCGATAATTGACCTCAAAGAAACAAAGGTAAGTTGAAATGTGTTCTAAACAAGAGTTCAGTAGAGTTGCATTAAATGTCCTCCGTAGGTGCCAACTCTCCAGTCACAGTTAAGTTTCCTAAGATTTTCCTCCTATAGCATGTGTCATTGTGGTGAAGTCAGAAGCCTTTAGAAAAATAGTAGTTGGATAGATTACCTTACAAATGCCTCACTTGCATTCTCACATCTTGGCAAAAGAAGATCTTATGAAGGGCACACTTTGGGTTTTACCATTTGTGAAGCCTGTAAGGTTCCATACCTGGCAGGAGGGCTGTAGAAGAGACTGCAAGCATCTCTGGAGGGAAGGAGGCTGGCAAAGCCCGTATCAGCTGGGTTGGGGCTGGAGTGTGCATGGGCAGTACAATGTGCAACAGGCAAGATTAGGGAAGGCTGGGCCTGGGCACAAAACCAAAAGAGGAAGTTCCTGGGTAACCAGGGGAAAGAAGACTGAAATTAGTCTAGGAGCGGCTGTTCTTCATATTGGATCCCGGCGCCGGCTGCCTTGTGGCTATGACGACCCTGAGGGCCGCTGCATGGGTGCAGAGCCAGCAGAGTCAATGCACGGGTGTGCTCGAAATTAGTTTTCAGTCCTTTCACTTCAAAGTTTGTCTTAAAAAATTTAAGTCTTCAGGTTTGGGGGACATTGTGGTAATATAATAAAAACAAAAGACAATATTGTCTAATTCTTCAGTAAGATACTATTTAACATGAATTAGTATAAAGCTCACAGCTAAAATGCAACTTAAGTGTAGTAAGATCTATGTTTGCACTTATTCTGAAGATCACTTTGAGAATTTTGAGTCTTCCTTACATATTTTTAATAAAGGGACAAATTTGCTGGGAAACTGATTTTGGAGCAATGCGTTGTACATAAGTGATCATGTTTGTATACAGGAGGAAATATGTGTCAGTGTAGTCCAGAGGATACCATCTAGGGGTTGCCAAAATATTTGATTTGTCAGACAGTAGCGGGTCATGATTACTTTTGTTAGACTAGCACGTGGAATGCCCTTGATTGGAATTCTTGGACTTCAGGAAGATCTGCATTCTGCCTGTGTTAGCAGAATCTCTGACATCCTCACTGTATACTTTACGATGATTTACCCCGTCGCTCTCGCTGCTAGGGCTTCTCACTCTATACAATTCTCTCATTATTCTGTTCTGAAAGAAAAAGAACCCAATCAGCATCTCACTGAAAAGCTGAAGATTGATTCCAGCCAAATTTCTGCTTTAGTATATAAAAATATATATAATTACCTCCTGAGAGTACCTAGTCATTAAATAATCTTGTAGGAGAAATTGGTGGAAGCTATATAAAATTTAACAGAAGCAGGAAGAAGAATTAAATGCACAGGGAATATCTAAGTTCTGGGAAAATTTACCAGTAAGTTGCAAATTACCTACAAAATATTTAAATGAGAAAAACATATTCCATAACAGGACACAATGCTTTGTCTCAGACACACCGTATTTATAGGAGTCTGACTGGTTGAGGGCTGGGAATTAGCAGCAGCTGACCCTTGAGGCAGAGAAAGTTAGTTGACTGCTTGCAGTCTGAATTTCTATAGCCAGGTTTAATTCATGAGGAAGGAGTGGGAATTAATGATTTGGAATGACTGTTGCATACGAGGACAACCTACAGGTGAGGATGGGGGTCAGAAACTATTCCAATCACATTGATAAGAAGCTAGATCTGAGCAAATGTGTTCATTTTGAGACTGTGAGAGGGGAGATGTGTTTGATAGAGTTCCTCAGTTTCATAAGATTTGGTAATTTATTGGTGGAAGAATTAAAAAATCAGTGATTTCTGGCTTTTCTAGGGATGGAGTATGCTACTCAACGTCTAAAAATAGAGTCTGTTCAAGAATTCAATTTCTTAGTTTTATGTATTACACTTGTATTTTTCTTTGACTCTTGTCTCTAAGGTATTCAATTTCAAAGTAATAATTTCTTGTCTGGTTTTATTCCTACATTGTCTCTCCAGGTGCATTTAACCAGTTTTCCAGGCTTTTCATGGTTTTGTATTTTCTTTTTCAATTTTATCTGCCATGCTTTTTTTTTTTCCAGATAAAGCCTTTGTATACACATCAACAAGGAATAAAACGCTTTAGATGTATTTTTCTGGCATAGCTCTAAGGTCTCAGCTCCTTGTTCTGTGTACATCTACCTCTACCCTGAGGTGCAGCCCTGACTGAGAGCTTGTTTATGCCCTCACCTCCTTTCTAGATTGGCCGCAGAATTCTAAAATTCCTTCCCACAAATGACTGGCATGTACCTGCACCAGTAGGCAATGGGCCTAAAGAAATATCAGTTTGGGTGAAAGAAGGGTGAGAGAGGCTACAATTTTTTTTTTTTTTTTGAGGCCAGGTTTCACTATGCAATTCAGGCTGGCCTTCAACTGGCTTATGTCGCCCAGGCTGGCCTTGAACTCACAGTGGTCCTCCTTCATCAGCTTCCCAAGAGGCATGTGCCACAACTCAGACTTTTTGTGAAGCCTAAGTCTCATGATGTTTTGGAGTTCTCTTGAAGAAAAATACAGCCAGTTAAATAAGATTTGTAGGAATCTTTCCAGTGTCAAATCTCACATCCTGTAGTCTGGAAATTTCCTTGCATGCTGCAGAGTATAGAATAGGCCTACTCATCCTTCAGATTTCACTACCCTTATGTTAAAAGTTGCATAAAATGGAGAAGATAGCTCAGTGGTACAAGCATCTGCCTGGCAAATGCAGAGTGCTGACTGAGTTTGATCCCTGGGACAGAAAAAGAAAAAAAAAAAAAAAAAACCCAGCAAATATAAATGAGACTTTTAGGGCTGGTGAGCTACTCAGCCGGTTAAGCGCCTGCTTAGGCAAGCTGAGGGACTGGGGTTTGATCCCAAGCAACACAAGCCATGCTGGCCCCACCTCCAGGTGAGTTGAGGGCCCACCAAGACTGGGAGTGGTGGCACACACCTATAATCCCGGTGATGGGGAGGCTGAAAACAGGAGGATCACTATGATCCTATGAGTCCCAGTTGTGTAGTGAGACCCTGTACCATATACATTAAAACAAGTTGCACAAAATTATTCCAATGTATGAAAGAGTAAAATATGAATTTAAAAATTTTAAGGCACAAAATTATAAGTGAAAATTAGATTAGAAAATAAAAATTAATTTAGGATGAAGAAAACCATCACATTAAATATAAAAAAAGACACATAAAATCAAAATGTCTGCAAAATATTATTACATTTTGTTAAGTAAGTACTTGATATGTCTCCAAAGTAGTTTCTTTTTTACATCTTTGCAGCTGCATACTCTTTGATCCTATCTTTGCATGACAGTGATTTCTGTAATATTACCTAGGCTGGGAATGGGAAGACGGTTTAGATTTCCTTCTGATACATTTAATTAAACTATTTGAAAGTAATAGCTAGGTCTACAAAGTTTGCAACTTCATTCATAGATAACTCCCATTGCTTGCCAAACAAAACAAAAATATGTGATAAAAACTAGAACTCTAAGAAATTGTGTTTTGTGTAACTTCTCCTGAGACAAGTATGATGCATTTATAATTGTACCCATTGGGGGCCAGGGAGATGGCTCAGTGAAAGAAGTGCTTCCCTGGCAAGTGCAAGAGCCTGAGTACAATCCCTGGTTCTGCCAAAATAATAATAATAATAATTGTATCCACTAAATTATTTTTTCCCAAAAGAAGAGATCAGGCATCAATGAGAAGAAAATTCTTTGCTTAAGATCTTACTGGTTCAATAATTGGAGGAATTTTAGTTTACAACATATTTTCTCTCTTCTTAGTGGGAGTTGCATGGACTATTTCACTAATCTAATCAGGGTGTTGGAAGGCTTCTGCTCTCTTCTGGATGTTTTAGCAACAGATCCGTCTGTTGACTATTCATCTTCTAGAGGCTGTTTGCTTCCTTTGGCTCCCTGTTCCCCTCTTCTTTCGCTCACTTTCATCCTCGCTCTGACTCTTCTTCCTCTCCTTTCCAATTTAAGAATACTTGTGATTGCAGTGAACTCACCAGAGTAACTGAAGATGAACTTCCCACCTCATGGCTGGCTGACCAGCAACCTTGGTTCCATCCATTACCTTAATTCCTTTTCCCTACATCATATGATTTATTCCCAGATTCCAGGGATTAAAATGTAGAAATATTTGGAGGACCTTTTTTTTTTTTTTTTTTTTTTTTTTAACCTTTCATGTCACTAACATTTCCTGAATGACAGATCAACTATCTATCAAGAGAAATACCAGTTTTGAGAGACAAGAGGTGGGAAAAATACCAAGTTATCCTGAGATCAACGAGGATGAATACTAAGAAATATAGTTTGGACTTTAATAAGCAGAAAGACACTAGTACTTTTTTGGAGGCATTTTAACAGCCTGTGGGATTTGGAAATCAGATTTTAGGAGATTACTGAGTTGGGCTGAGGAAACAAAGACAGAGAGTTTAAATTATGTTTTGGAGTAAGCATAGAAAGAGTTCCATAACAGAGGCCAAAAGATAGTAGAATCCCTAGAAAGTTCTATTTTTTTAAGAAGATGAAATTGTATTTATAGTATAAATAGTAAAGGAGCCTATAGATAAATAGATGGAAATTAGCATAAAAGTATTCAAGAGAGATAGAAAAACTGGTAGATTAGTGTCTCTGTACCAACAAATTAGAGTTCATTTTCCTGCCATTCAGTGGACCTTTGTTTAGCTATTAAATATCCAAATATGCAGTCTGTGTAACAATGAAGCTAATAAAGATATGGAGACACTAATAGCATGAAGTTATAAAAACAAAATGTGAAAGAAGGAGGAGGAGAAGGAGGAGGTTGATAAGAAGAAGGAGAAAAAGAGGAGAGGAGCAGCAGCAACAGCTAGGTGGGTTAGAATCAGTATCACAAGAGGACAATTTGTGAAGAAAAGGAGCAGGAAAATACTTTCTTTGAGTTAGAACAAAGGATGGTGCAGGGTCAGGGACAAAAACACAGAAGAAAAGAGTTCAGAGAATTTCAGTTAGATGATCTTAATTTTATGTGTAAGAAGTAGATGTTGGTGCCTGAAGACAGTTCAGAGTGTAGGATGTCAAAAGAACAGAGAGGTTTGGGCTAGATCCTGAAGGAGAAGAGGAAAGATCTTTCATAGTAGGTACTTGAAATACACCACCAGTAGCATGGGTAACAGGGAAGAAATGAGACAGCATGCCTTCAAATTGGTCTTGCCAATCTTGAAATTTTCCCAGCAATGATTTGCTGCCTATGAGGTAATCAGAGAGGGCAGAAAGTTGGGTTTCATAAGGTAGGAAAGATAACACCATACGGTAAAGGATGAGAGTGAGGATATTAAAGTCCACTCCTCAGGGCGCTGTATGAGTGGTTGATCGTCCATCTAGATGGAATGGAGAGGAATGTGGTCCAGGGTGGAGTAAAGGACTGAGAGGAGCAAGGGAGGATAAAACCATGGGATAATGTCAAAACCCTGCTCAAGCAGGTGAATGAAAGATTGGAGGCATAAAAATGTGGTATTATATCAATACTTGATGGAAAATACCTGTTCCATGTTATGCCTACAGTGTTTCATATTTAGACAGATAAGAGGGTAAACCAAACTGCATATGTGGCAGGGTAATAAAAATCTTTTCTTCTGGAGGGTTAACAACCTGAGTTTGCAGATCAGAAATTGGAGAAAAGGAAGGGCTGCAAGGTCAGCCAACATTTTGACCCTAGCCTTTCAAGGTCAGTGAAGACTCAGGACATAGGAGAACCTGTACTGTAGCATCATGTAACTCAGTTGTGCCCCAAATTTTTATCAAGAAGATTATATAGCCACAGAGGAATGTGATCAATGATGTGTAGTGTGCCTTGGGAGAGTTGCATGGAGAGAAATCTTTCTCTCAGGCTTTCACAGAGAGCAAATTGGTCAAGCAATGGCTGTGACTCATCCACATGGCTGACACTGGCAAAGGATGTACAGAGTGAGGTACAGGGTTAGAGGATAAACCCTGAGAGTAGTTGACTGAAGTTATCAGATATGAAAGTTACATTTCTTACATAGGTCTTGCTTTATCTTGGTCTCAACAATCCAGCAGAAAAGTATAAAAATGTGGTATATACAGTAAAATCATATTAATATACTGAGCTGTGAAAGGCTCAAGTAAACAACTTCTGCAGATAACCCACTACTATTGTGGACTGCTGGACTGTGTTGGATTGTTTTTCTGAACTTATGCACCTATAGTATTTAGATGCCAATGGACTACCCATCTCTGACAGGACTAAACAAAGAAAAAGGATACGAAGAAGGAACATTTTGTATTTGTATATATGGAATAGTTAGGATAGATATACAGCTACTTTTCCTTAATTCAATGAGAAGAAAGATTTGTACTAACTGTGTAGACAGGATATCCTGTCTGCTTCTTGTACTAGGGATAATCACTAAGAAGATAACAATGTACAATGTATTAATTATTGAAACTTTCCTGTTAATGAGCTTTGAAATTATCTCACTGATATTTGTTTCTCAATAAAAAAATAGAAAAGAAAGATGTCGTATTGTTGGTGGGGGGTGGACTAAATAGAATGAAGATGACCATAGGAGCATCAGCTCCTTGAGCGCTGTGGTGTAGGAATGCTGGGAGTGCACTGGAAGGGGAAAATCCCAGGGAAGATGTAATAGAGAATATGATAGTATAGATGACACGGAGTTAAAAAGAGGTTATTGAAAGATAAAAATCATTGTAAGGGCCAGGATGATGTTGGCTCCTTTTTCAACACAGAGCATTTTAGGCGCATAACAGGCATATAATGCACATTTAAGCAACCAGAATATAAGAGACACTGAATTACAGAGTGAGCTTACAGTGGAAAGCATGTGAACTTCACAGTCTCATGAGAAATATTTTGGAAAAGTATAT
The DNA here is from genome assembly GCA_004027165.1 of Ctenomys sociabilis. Taxonomy (NCBI): domain Eukaryota; kingdom Metazoa; phylum Chordata; class Mammalia; order Rodentia; family Ctenomyidae; genus Ctenomys; species Ctenomys sociabilis. The sequence goes on along the minus strand of PVKA01051780.1, from coordinate 1,055 downwards.
AATCATAATAAGAGCTACAAAAATACAAGCGTAATGCTCAAAACATTCTTGCTTGACTACATGTGTGTCTGGTATCTTGAGTGGGGAGCACTGACTCATTGCCTGAAGAATCCTTTTAAAGCATGTGTTAGATCAGACTCTGCTTTCCTTTTCCTTCTGTTACATTTGAAGTAAAGTCTAGATTTCTAAGCCAGCTCTGAAGGGCTCTGCATGATCTGCTTCACACACTTTCCCGAACTTCTCTTCCTCTGCCTTCTCCCTCCAGCAACCCTGGCTCCTTCTTACCATCAAAGCCTCAGTCTTCTCCCCACTGCAGGCCCTGAACACCTGCTCTCCGATCATTTCCTGTACTCCCTCTGGCTTCTTGTAGTCTCCTCTCTTCCTCTAGAGAAGTCATCCTTTGCCTTTGATGCCTCTGTCCTGCTCTCCAGATGCCATCCATCAGTGGCACCTTCCATTTCAGCCTCTTAAAATACTGTCTCAATTCCATGTTTCCTTTGCTGAATCTACCACCTTCCACACCTCTACAACTTGTCACCACCTCTTGTCTGTAGCAGTAATTCACAATGTTACTTTAGGAGGTTTTTGGAAGGTCACCTGTTTCATTCCTAGGAAGCCTAAGCAGGAAAAGTGTAAAACTAAGCTGTTTGATTCAGGAGGGACTTCCATAACCATGGCTACCAGTTTGGGGTTAGATGGGGCAGGCCTGTGCTTTGCCCACTTACCTTCCTAGCAGAGCAGAGTGAGAATACAGATCATAGAATGTGCACAGTTATTAATTTATTTAAATGTGTTAGTTCTTAGTACATCTAAGACACAGGCTTGCCCAGTAGAGAAGATGTTCTAGGACTTTTGTGTTATATATTACAAATATTCAAAATCCAGCCTAATTTTGTGGGCTTTGACTAGTGGCTCATGTTCCTAATGTGTCAGTGTTGTAATAAAATGGAAACAATTGGTGTTGGGGAGACAGCTCAGTGGAATAAGTGCTTCCCTGGCAAGTGCAAAGGCCTGAGTTCAATCCCTGGTTCCACCAAAAAAAAAAAAAAAAAAAA
>PVKA01051779.1:0-12034 GCA_004027165.1 Ctenomys sociabilis | reverse complement strand
AAAGGAAATGTATAACAAGTAAAATCAATTGAGTCAGATAAGGCAAAGTGAATGGCATAAGCTGCAGGATACTAATCAGCTTTTCTTCTGGATGGTTAACAACCTAAGATCCCAAGTCAGAGTTGAAGAAATAGAAGAGCCACAAGGCCAGCCAACATTTTGGACCTAGCCTTTCAAGGTCAGCGAAGACTCAGGACATCCTTGAATTTTTTGACCCATGGTTTTAACCTCTTTTAAGCTATTCAGTGTATATTTGACTTCAAATAATTTCTCAATAATGAGACTACAGAAAAAAAATACAAAAATTATCAATTGGTGTATTAGAAAAGATATTTCTGAGAAGCTTCCGGTAGAAACATTTTGTCATATAATTAAACTTTCTTATCTTTCAGCATGTGAGAGCAACCACTGCATAAAAACTAGAGGTTTGAAGTCTTTTATCAAAAAAGCATTGCTTAAAAATCTTGTGCACATTAAAGCCAAGGAAATGTGTCAGCTGGACAATTTGAAGTAAAATCATATGTGGCATGGATTGTATTTTCATTGGACATTGCAATCTGTGTAGAATTAAGAAGCAGAATTTGCAGGCAGATGAGCTTGTCTTTGGATATTTTCTTCAATTAGGGTTGTTTAATTGTATTTGCTCCAATGCTAAGTAGATATTTTAAAGAATATCTTCAAGTCAGCCAATGAGGGGACAGAATGAAGTTATCTGTGTTTAGGAAGCGAGGTATGTTATAGAGATAGCCATCCAACTTTAAAAGCAAGGTGAAACCCATTTGCATTGGTTTAGGCAAAATTAGTTTAATTTCAGGGGGTTATGGCCTGCAAGAGCTACATAGAGAATTCAAGCTAGAATTACATAGTGAGACCTTAATAAAAAAGATTCACTCATGAAACAGTAAAAGTCCCTTCCTGAGTCCTTGACATTACTCAGGCTGAGACTTCTGAACTGTCGCCAGGTAGGCTAGCCAACTCAGCAGTCTTCCTCATTCTGAAGCAGCTACAGAAAGGTGGAATTTGGACCTTGTGCATTCCTTAAGAGTAAAAGACCAAGGGCTGGTCAAATAGCTCAGCAGATTAAAGTGCTTGCAAGCAGGTGCAGAGACCAGAGGTTCAATCCCCAGTTCTGCCATACCATTCCTGCCCCTGGGGCATGCTGAGATGGCAATTGAGACTGGGTGTGATGGCAAAATCCTAGCTCTTGGGAGGCTGTAAACAGGCAGATCTAGTAGTGAGACCTTGAACACCCTGTAGACATTCCCCTAAAAACAAAAAAATAATAATAATAAAAAAAAGAATAAACATTCAGTGGTGTTTCAGGGAAGTAATGGAATAGGATAGAAGTAAAAAAAAAGATAGAAAGGAGACATGAATTATTGGACTTTTAAAGTGGTGCTGTAAAGAAAAACTGCAGATTCAAGATACAAAAGTTACTTAAGTCTTCTTCCCTCCAAGAAACTCAGGCAAGAGAAAAAGTTCTTGAGGGTCTCAGAGACAAAATAAGCTTGTGAATTGTGCTTGTGGTTTTCACCTGTAAGTTATGCTCCCTCCTGTAGATCTCCTCCTGCAAAGGAGCAGGGATTCTGCGCTTGGGGGCAGCCGGCCTCATCTGCAGGCCTGTGCACATGGCTGGCATCCTAACTCAGCCTGACAGGTGGGTGGCCTGCCAGCAGGTGTCCGCATCTCAGACTGTCCGTCTTAAGGCACCCCAGGAAACATCCCGCTCAGATCATAGCGCACCTCTCCCTCTCGAGGGCTCATCTTCTATGTCTTTCAGTGCACACTTTTAAAACTTGGAAGCAGTAAATCCGTGGATGTTCCTTATTGACATGTCCTGAAATGTCTTTTCTTCAACAGAAATCAACAGACCTGCAACTTAATTTTATGGGCAAGATGGTTTTAGGAGCCTCGTAGGACCCTGTCCAGGGACAAAACCAGATGTTAAGTTCAAATTGGACTACACAGCATTTTGCTATGCATCTTTGATAAACCCTTGTCTTAGGGAATCATAGTTAAGAGCTCAAGTGAGTCCTTCATACTCCACAGCTCACGGATTGTGAAGCTGGTGAGGGCATCCCAGTTCCTAGTGAGGAAGGAAAGCAGAGATTTCCTGAGAATTGTTTTCTAAAGATGGTCACGTAATATTGATATACATCAGAGGAGGGAGAGAGAGTTCACGCCAGTTTGTGAAGCTGGGCAGGTTGCCAGCTCCTCAACGATCAATTTCTTTGATGAAAATACTTGAAAAATATCCTCAGGTCAGACTCAGGAGCTCTGCTGATGGGCTTTAGCACATCTATGTGTCTCTAGGTGGTGCACTCTGTGTTTAAGACACCGTCCCAAAACACAAAGTCCACATGCTACCGCTTTGCTTAATTGAAAATAAATTATAACACGAATGAAGGAGAAGATGTGTAATTTAAAGGGAGCTATTTGAGCTCAGCAGATTAAAGCTACTGCTTATGCAGACGCAGGGGATGGGGGTTCGATCCCCGATCCCCGGACCTGCCGTGCCAGCCCCGCCTCCTGGGTGCGCGCTGACGCTTGACCCACGCCTGTAATCCCAGCACTTGGGAGGCTGTAAACAGGAGGATCACAATGAATCCGATCTACATAATGAGACCCTGTACTAAATAAAAAAAAAAAAGGAGTTTATCTGTATAAGTGTCAGGAATGTATTCCTACATGGCCAGCTCTTCTCTGGAGAGGAAACCTGGAGCCCTAGTTTCCCTTTCAATGTACAAGGAACCCATCAATCTGCCTTCTTTAAAAGTGAGCTTGTTCATGTGGCCTAGTTTCCTACTCCTGCTGAGACAAATTACCACAAGGTTAGTAGATTAAAACAAAACAACTTATTACTTTATGGTTATGGAGGTCACAAATCCAGATGAGTCATATGGGGCTGCAATCTATGTCCTTGGAGCTGTGCTCCTACTGGAAGTTCCAGAAAAGTCTGTATCCAGGCCCTGAAGGCTGCCTGGCTCCAAGACTCCTTCCCTCACCTTTGAAGTGTGCCACTCCAGCCTTTGCTCCCATCTTGACAGCTTTTCTGACTCTGTCTCACTCCATGAGTCCCTGCAAGGACCCCTGCACTTACACTGCAGCTCTCTGGATTACTGGAACCATCTAGGTTCCTCCTCTAATCTCAAAATACTTAATTCAGTTGCATCTTCTAAGCATTTTGCCAGGCCAGGCAGTGCATATTCAAAGGCTCAGGGAAATGGGCCTATCTCTGAGCTCTGTGATTCTGTCTACCACCGAGTGATTTTCTGAATTTGGCCAGGCTTGGTTTGGTCTTCTCATTGAGGATTGTTTCAGCCACCCCTCTGGCTCTGAACATTAACATTTCAATAAAGAGGTGATCTGTCTTCCATCCAGACTAAGCCAGCTCTGGCATTTGGGCGCATACACTGGAGGATGCACGGGGGCTGAAGGCTCCTTGAACACTGAGACTCTGACCTGTAGCTGTTCAGTTTCCTGAGACACTGAATCCTTCTGAGTCCTTCTACTTTGCATTCACCCTTGTGGGTAAATAGTATGCGTGTATTATGCTGAAAAATGTCTTAGAGGCTAGAATATTCTGTATATAAAAGATTTGGAGAAGAAAGTTCTTTTTGCTAGAGATAATACTAGGTTTTGTTGGAACACAGGACTGTGAAAGAAAATTCACAGTGAACTCTTTTATTGTGATCATTAAAAAATATTTATTTATTTATTTGGTGCAGGGTCTTGTTCTACAGTCTGGACTAGTGAGTGATCCGTCTGTTTCAGCTTCTCCAGCACTAGGATCAGCACAGCCAGTTCCAGGGTCGGCATGGTATTAGTGCTGGGATTGAACGCAAGTCTTCGTGCTTGTCGGGCAGACGCTTAGATGGCTGAGCTACCTCCCAGCCCTCACAGCAAACTCTTGGTCTCTGATGGGTAAAAGATGTATAGCTCTTTTCATTTAGTCATAATGGAAGTGGTTATTGGGTGTTTGTGGTGTGCTAGTCACTGTTTTATTCAGTGACTGTAAAGTTCCCCAGTGCACATAGGAGAGCTTATTTTTATCTTTGCTGAAATAATTGTATAAAGAAAACAAAAGACTTGCTGGTCTTTCTAAACAAATTTACCTACATAAATATGCTCACAGATTCAAAATGTCAAGCATGAAACCTGAAGAATATACTTTAAATCTCAGGGGATTTTGGACGCATACATACGAACTTGACTGAAACTGGACGTTTTATTCTAAAACACTTACTTACATCATCCTTTGTTCTCCCTAATCCCACATCTCATCACAGCAAACATTAGAGTAAAAATGAAGAGTTACAAGGGCAATGATGCAAGCATAGTTTAAGATACATTCAGATGTTTGAGTCCTGGCAGTCACGGGGAGACTCCACAACCTTTATAGAACCTTGGTTTTGTTAGATCAAAATACTCAGAAAGCTGCAAATGGAAAAGCACTAATACTTTATTTTTACAGAGCTGTGGACTGGGGCCAAGGTCTTCCTCTTTCTAGGCAAGAATTCTACCACTGAGATATACCCCACCCTTGTTTTAGCTTCGTATAATAACAGGAGACCAACGGAACTCATTTCTGTTTCTATTTTTAATTTCAATGTAGCATAGTTCTTGACTGTTTTTGTGGCATGGCCATTTTTATGCCAGGGAAGCAACTTGACAGAACACTATTAAAACACTATTACTGGCAAGGATGTCACAGTTCTTTCACTGGAATGGAAATGCTCTTCCTTTTCCTCTTCCTTTCTTCTTTTGGTGTATTTGTTACGGAAATTGAATCAAGACCTGTTCACACAGAAGTTAATAGATTGACTCACATTACTTGAAAAGATACAGCCTTTCAGCATCATATGATATAGGACTCAAAAATGTATGCTTTTTGATTTTTTTCCCCCTGTCTTTGCATAGGCTCCTGGATAGGAAAGAGTGTGGGCGGCCATTCTGTAATATTAGAGTGGGGACTACACCTGCCAGAAAGTTAAAAAAAAACTACTAAAGATTTATTTATCTATTTATTTGGTACAGAGTATCATTACACAGCTCAGAGTCATAGTAATTCTCCTGTCTCAGCCTCCTCAGCGCTGGGATTGCAGGCATGTGCCGCCATGGCTGGTCTTAGTTTCCGGCCGGGCATGCAGTATGGTGGGTAGGATCTGGGTCCTTGCATTTGTCAGGCAGGTGCTTAGACTGCTGAGCTACCTCTATAGCCCTGACAAATCTTATTAAAGTTTAAGATGAAAGATTTTGGTCATGAAGTATCAATCTACCTGAAGGTGGAATTCAGCCACATGAACAATGAGTTGCAGCTGCACCAAGAAGCTCCCATACACATTCTGAATGCCCAGGATTTCTTTGTTGATGGAACTGTGTGCATGTTGTCCTATGCCTGTGATAGGAACACAGTGTATCCTGATTTCATGGGGAGAGAGCCACATAAGTTCTGCATTGGATCAGCTTTGTGGACTCCTAGTGTGTGCACTGCTTTCCTTGAATGATTTTTATCTGTATCCTTTCTCTGCATTAAACCTTACCCACGAGAATATCAGTTCTGTGAGCCCTTATTGTTAAGGATAAGCCATGAAGGTGTATTGGGGAGTGCTTCAAACTTGGAATGCGCGTCAGAAGCAAAGCTGATCTTGTGTAGGGTCATATAATTTATTAGTTGGATAACTCTAGGATTTGGACCTAAAATCTCCCCAGCCTTATATTCCTCTGTTATACATAACTTGCAAAGCACATGGGTAAGAAGAAAGGGATGTGAACTGCTCCAGACTTGTTATACTGAGTCAGTCTCAGAAAATAGAGATGTCTCATATTTAATATATCATGATGTTGGAAAGCAAGTCTGATGGTGTATGTTATGCTTCAAGGAATCCAAGGAGAATAATAGGGATGTAGGTAGTGTGGGTAAAGCATGCTCCCCTGCAAAATAAGTAGGGGAACTTATGTGTGCATTTGTATCCCTGTGTGTGTGTGTGAGAGAGAGAGAGAGAGAGAGAGAGAGAGAGTGAGAGAGAGAGAGAGAGTGAGAGGGGGAGAGAGACAGAGAAAGAGAGAGAGACAGAGAGACATAGAGAGACAGAAAGAGATAGACAGAGATAGAGAGAGACAGAAAGAGATAGAGAGAGAGAGATGGAGGGAGAGAGGGAATAAAGGAGGGAAAATGGGAGAGAGGAAAAGAGACAGAGAGAGTTAAAAAGAATGTGCATTGGAATCTTTAAAATGTTTTACATAAAAATTGTTTGGGTCCAATAAAATAAACTTCATTATTATCTTTCTTATGTAGCAAAGTTTAACTAAAGTAAGGGGTCCACCTGGTAACTTCTCACTCAAATTAAGTTTCAGCAAAGTTCAGCACAGTTGGGCTTCACTGACCTGTGGAATCAAGTCTCCTAGAAGCCGGGCGTGGTGGCGCATGCCTATAATCCCAGCACTCGGGAGGCTGAGGCAGGAGGATTGTTGTGAGTTCGAGACCAGCCTGAGCTACAAAGTGAGCTTAAGGCCAGCCTGAACTGTATAGTGAGACCCTGTCTCAAAAAGACAAAAAAAATAAAATAAAATAAAATAAAAAAAAAAATCAAGTCTCCTAGAACTCAGAGAGTGCACCAGAAAATACTGGCTTAATTATAAACACATAGGGATAACAACAACAAATTGAAAGCTGAACTCTTTATTTAGCTATTATAAAATCATCTCACAGTTTTTCTCATTATAGTTTTGAATGTCACCAGGTTACTCCCCAGATATTAGCACTGTTGTCATTGTTAGTTTGTTGTCATTGTTCGCTGGAAATTAGGATGTGCTTTGCTTATTTTCCCTCTCTATGTCTTCTTCCCTGTCCTCCCCTTCCCCTGTCTCCATCATTTTATCCTGCTCTCTTCAATTGGAGTGGTTCCCTGATAGCAGGCTGTGGGGAAATCAGGACTGGTTTAGAGATAAGGAACTCAGGCCCGCTCTGACTCATAACATAAAGAAATCCTCGTTTCTAGGGAACTTAAAGGACAGGGCATTGGAATGCCAAGCCCTCTGAGAAGGACAGGTCCTTCCCATTTGTTCTCAAAAGAAGCAGAGTGTTCTTGTTTGAGTTTCAGAGGAAGTGGCTAGAGTCCAATAATAATTAACCCAAAGCTTGCTGAAACCAAAGTTGAAGTCAAAGCATTCTTCTCTCAAAGGTCGGGACGTTTTGACCGAGTAAATAGAGCAAGAGACTAAGCAGGATGTGTGTGCACAAAGATTGATGATGTCTTAAAATTTAACTATGTTTGCTGAAATAGCCTGACCCTCAGATGATTGTAGTTAGAGATGCTGTCTTTGTGTAATTTTCCCCTAACAAGAGGATTCAGTTCCTGTATATAAGCAGCCCCTAATAAACACGCAGCATGCAGAAGCAACTGCTGCTTTTCTCGCTCTGCATCCCCCGTGTCCCGCTTCTTTGCGTGTGTGACCCTTACCCAGGGACCCGAGTGCACTAGACACTCACGACAGCAGGCCACTCATTTGCACTTTGGGAGGGGATTTAGTGGAGGTTTACCACCAGCCCCCAAGTCTCCACCTGTCCAGAGGCCACAGGACAGGACCAATGCAGCACTGTACCTCCCCACAGTGGGCCTGCATCTGTGGGATGCTGTCACCCTGCCTCCACCCCAACTGACCTTTGTATTCTCCAAGTGGAACACCCTCTCACATAGCCCCTGTTCCATGCTTCTGCTTGGGGGACCCCATGGGAAAGTATTCTGGCCACCTCAAGGCCCCCCAGAACAAACACAGACTCCTCCAATTCCATCCTACCCATCTAGAACTGATCTCTGCTCTGCATCTTCAGGAAATTAGTGATACATGGGAATAAATGTTACACATGGTATGGCATAATGACACTTAGATCTAAAACCCTAAAGATTCTGCTGTGATTTTTACACATATATACAATTTATAAAAGCTATCATCAAGAAAAAAAATAAGTATAAAAGAATTTGAATTATATCTAACTCACAGTTAAGTAAAACAGCAGATGGAGCAACTCTTACAGTTTTTCACTAAGGTATTTGGAAACAAAAAGTGGCTTGCATTCATTTCACATCTGAAAATTAATAAAACCAGAATTTGATTAAAATATATATACTACAGAACACTTGCTAGCCATATTCTTCTTTTCTTTTCTAGAAAGTCTTAACTAACTATGACACATTCCCCAACTGATGGCATTGTAATAGCAAAGAGATTGAACATTAACACTGTTAGGTGACAGGAATGACACAAAAGTAGGTCCCCAAGGACAGGTAGAAAAAGTAATGTCTGTGGGGACTGAACATCGTGGGACTGCAGAAATTTTCTCATTTTTGTTTCCTTTGTTAACTTGAGCAAATTATGCTTTCCAAAAAGAAAATAAAAATTGCACATGGCTGTTCAGAGGATTAAATGGGCTAATACTTGTAAATACTTGAAATGTTGTTGGTAAGTAATGAAGACAGTGCATTTGGCAATCACTGCTATTATTTGGCAAAATTCTGCTTTTCTTGGTGTAAGGCAAGAACTCTATCGCTGAGCCACATTCCCTGCAAAAACTGTCTGTTACTGCATTTCTTTTAATTTGCAGACTCTCCTGTAAAAATGTGAACAAGGAAATTGTCAGCTTTAAGATTCAAATAGGATGCCATGCTGGCCCTGCCCTTGGGGTGTGCTGAGATGGGGATTGAGACTGGGCCTGGTGGCACACACCTGTAAACCCAGTGCTTGGGAGGCTAAAAACAGGAGGATCACTATGAATCCAATCTGTGCAAGAAGATCCTGTAGACCCTGTACAAATAGTACAAAAAAAAAAAAGATAAAAAAAAAAAGTAATGACAAATTGTGCTGCTATAAACATGGGTATACATATATCACTGTTCTATGGTTTTAGCTCTTCTGGAAAAGTACCCAGAAGGGGAAATAGCTGGATTGAATGTGACTGCTAATTCTGGATTTTTGAGGACTCTGCACTGATTTCCATAGTGGTTGTTCCAGTCTGCATTTCCATTGACAGTAGAGAAGGCTCTTTCTTTCTTTCTTTCTTTCTTTCTTTCTTTCTTTCTTTCTTTCTTTCTTTCTTTCTTTCTTTCTTTCTTTCTTTCTTTCTTTCTTCTTTCTTTTTTTCCCCCTACAGCCCCTTCACTGTTTATTGTTGGTTAATTTCTTGATGATAGCCATTCTTTTTAGGGTGAGAGGGAATCTCAGTGTTAAATGACTAATGATTTTGAACATTTTTTCATATATTTATTTGCCATTTGTATTTCTTCACCTGTGAATTCTGTATTTGTCTCAAATGTCCAATTTTGATTGATCTTTGAATTTTAGAGGTCTGATTTTTTAAATTCTTTATATATTCTAGGTAGAAGTCCTTTATCTAAGGGTTGGCTAATTTTTTTCCACTTGTAAGCTTTATTTTTACTGTCGATAATATCTTTTGATGTGCAAAATCTTTCCAATAAGATGAAATCATCCATTGTTGATTCTTTAAAGTATGTCCCTTGCAGTTTGGTTTTTGTTCATAAATTCTTTGCCTACCCTTATGTTTTAAAGATTTCTACCTACTTTCACTTAAATCTTGGAAACAATCTAAATCCCCATCAACTGGGGAATGGACAAAAAATGTGTTTCTATACAATGGAGTATTATGCATCTATAAAGAAAGATAAACTTGAGGCTTTCAAAGGTGAATGGATGCAACTAGAGAACATACTTATAAGTGAAATAAATCAGACCTCCAGTGTCAACATTATATTGTCTCCCTAGTGTAAGAAACTGAAAGAGTAAATGAACTAAAAAATGTACAATAGATATTGTGAAAGGGTATGAAATTGCTGAAAAGGAAAGAACAGTTTGGATGAAAGACAGGAGAAAAAAAGACAGCAGTGATTAAGAAGCACACACACACACACACACACATACATATGATAGCTAATATAATTCTAGTGTTGGTTTATTGAAAAGAATGGCTAATGCTTATTTCTTGGACAATTTTGCATACCTATATCTGACAATGTGAACAGCTATTTTGAAAATAACAGTATGCAATATAACAACCATTGCTGATTTCCTATCATCTTGTTTTGAAATTCTATGTCAGTTTAATATTTTTAAGTATTTTATTCTGTTTTAAAAATATTCAGGTCAAATAGCTAAGCAGACTAAATTCCCCGCAAGTAGGCTTGGGGGCTGGAGGTATGATCCCCGGGCCTGCCATGCTGGCCCTGCTTCTGGCGTGTGCTGAGATGGCAATTGAGACTGGGCGTGGTGGTGCCTGCCTGTAATCCCAGCTCTAAGGAGGCTGTAAACAGGTGGATCACTATGAGTCTGACCTAGTAGTGAGATCCTGAACACTCTGTAGACCCTTCCCTGTAATTAAAAAAAGAAAAGAAAAATTCAAACAATGACTGGGGATTTAGCACAGTGGAATGGGTACATGCCTGAAAGCACAAGAGCCTGAGTTTCATTCCTGGAAACACCTAAAAAATGATTTAAATAATGAAGCTACTTAATAAATGCAAGGATCAGCTAAGAAAGACTTACGTCAAAGTAAACATTTGTCTTTGAGAATTGTCTTTGAAATTTATTTTCTCATAACCGAAGTTTGGAAGCCTGAGGTCAATGCATAGGTAGGGTTGAATTCTTCTGAGATTGCTCTTCTGGACCTGTGGCTGGCTTTTTATCCCTGCCTTCACAGTAACATTTCTCAGTGCCAATCTATGTCTGCATTTTGAGCCATATTGGATTACAGTCCACCCTAATGACCTTATTTTTGCTTGATTAACTTTTCAAAAACTCTAATTTCTAATACAATCATATTCTCAAAGTTTAGAGATTAAGAATTAACATATATGTTTTGGGGGAATACAGTAAGTTTACTGGGGAGAGAACCTATAATATTAACATACTCAGAATACTGGCAGATCAGGGAAATAGAAGGGTCTTATTAGACTATAAATTCCCTAGATATTAGATCTTATCATTTTTATTTTGTATGTACAGACTGCTAGTGTAGTTTGTTTAGTTTTCTGTAGGTCTTCTGAGAATAGAGACCATTTCTATTGATCAGAAGAATTTAAGTTCATTGTCTAGTAGTGTTTCTGCTGCTGAATTTGGCTAGGTCTCTGCATTTCTGGGTAAGTTATCACATTTAAAAACACAATAAAATTTTAAAATGCTCAATCATACAGAAAGAGTTCTAATAGCAACCACTGAGTGGTGATACAGGCTACCATTTAGTTCCTGTGGCATCTTCAACCCCAAGGCAAGAAATTCTATTACTACTATTTTAGAAGTGATTGTTATTTCATCTGCATTAGTTATAGCAGACTCTGTCCAGGTTATAACTTTAAACTATTGAAAAGATAATATGTTGCTCCCTAGGAATTTATTAACAGTATAATAGACTTAAAAACTTGTAGATCATTTTGAGTCTGTTGAAATATTTATATATGCTAAGTGAGAGGGAAACTTAAGTGAATTAATTTCTTCTGTTTATGAATGAAGCATAAGTTCTACTGTAATAAATTTAAATAAATCAGATGGTAACAAAAATAGAGACTCCCTGATCCCATGGTAAATGAATCAATTTTCCTGTAACTAGGGCTTTCTGTGCTCAGGATAATGAAATGAAGAATATGGAAGATAAGAAATTTAGACTGGGTGTGGTGGCACACACTTGTAATCCCAGCACTTGGGAGGCTGTAAACAGGAGGATCACTACAAGTCCAATCTACATGGTGAAATCCTATAGACCCTGTCCTGAACACAAAAAACATAGAAAGAAAGGAAGGAAGGAAGAAAGAAAGAAAGAAAAGATGATGCTTGAACTCGACACCACAATCCAACACAGTCCAGCATTCTGCAACCATAGGGAGTTATTCAAAGAAATTGTCGACCATATCCATTTACAGCTCAGCTTAATATTATGGGCTCACGATGTATACTTCATTTTTATACTTTTATACTTTTCTGCTGGATGGTTAAGACCTAGGTAGATCAAAACTTATATATCAACACA
>PVKA01051778.1:0-12033 GCA_004027165.1 Ctenomys sociabilis | reverse complement strand
CAAAGGATTTGGATACACTGTATCATAGAGATATATGTATACCTATGTTTATAGCAGCACAATGTGTGATAGCAAAATCTTGGAAACAACCAAGATGTCCATCACATGAAGAATGGTTGAAAAAGATGTGGTATTTCTATATAATGGAGTATTACTCAGCTATTAAGAATGATAAGTTTGAAGCATTTATACTGAAGTAATGCCACTTGAACATATACTCATAAGTGAAATAAACCAGACACACATGTGTAAATATCGTATAGTCTCCCTAGTATAACAAGCAGCTAGTGAAAAGGCAAGAAAAAATTTCTTAAAAATAACTAGGAAGCAAGAAAGAATAATTCATTACTTGCAAGATGATGCAAAGATGAACAATGTGAGACTAATAGATATCAATGAGAAAGGAGGAGTCAATACAAATAACATTAAAAAATATGGGCAGAAGTAATAGCAGAAATTGGAAAATTGGAATTATTTTCCCAAATATGAGAAAAAAATCTGAAATTCAGGTAACCAAGGCACAGAACGCCAAGTAACCTCAACCCAACTAAAAACACATAGTGACATATGCAAGTCAAGATCAAAGAAATCTAGCAATAGAATAAATACTGAAAGCTGCTACAGAAAAGAAGTAATCACATTCAAAGAAAAACCCATCAGAACTATGGCCAGCTTCTCTTCACAAACCACGAAGGCAAGAAGAGCATGTAGCAGAGAACTTCAAGTCCTCTGTGAAAACAAATTCCAGCCCAGACTACTATATCCTGCAAAATTCTCTTTCAAGATTGATGGAGAAGTGAAGTACTTCCATGACAAAGAACAACTAAAGAATTTCATGATGACAAAGCCATCCCTACACAGGCTACTGAAAGATGTTCCAGAGAGGAACCAAAATGAAATAAACTCAACAAACAGGACCAGAAGAAACCCACTAAATAGCACAAACAAACACACGACAACAAGGCTTAAACAATAGCAGGTAAATAACATATCATTAGTAAGTCAAAGTATCTCAGTTATAACCATCAATGTAAATGGACTCAATTCACCAATTAAGAGAAATTGACTGGCACAGTGGATTGGGAAAAAAATCCAACAATATGCTGCATACAAGAAACACAATTAACTCATAAAGAAATTGTTAGGCTGAAAGTCAAAGGATGGAAAACAATACTACACACCCAAGCATATCAGAAAAAAAGAAGTGGTAGCAAACTTGTTCTTAGACAGTCTCAACTTCAAAGCAAGGACAATCAAGTGAAATAAACAAGGCCACTATATACAGGTTAGGGGAAAAATTCAAGAGGCATAGGTAACACTCATTAATATGTATGCAGCAAACCAGGGAGCATGCAACTATATAAAGCAAGTCTTAATGGGCATGAAAAATCTATTATGCAATACCACTATCTTAACAGGAGGCCTTACCACACAACTATCTTACAAAGGTAGGTCAACCAGACAAAAATTTGGCAAACAAGTAGAACTGAACCAGAGCTTGGAACAAATGGACGTGGTGGATATATACAGACTGTTTCACACAACCACAGCCGAATACACACTTTTTTCAACTGCATATGGGTCATTTTCTAAAATAGACCATGGTCCATAGGTCATGCTTAAGTATATGCAAGAAAACAGAAATTATCCATGCATATTATCAAGCCACAGTGCAATGAAACTGGAAAAAACAACAAAAGAAACCAGAAAAACCTTCTAAATTCATGGAAATTAAACAACACCCTACTTAGCAATCAAAGCGTCACAGATGAAATTAAACAAGAAATTCAACAATATCCACAATTCAATGAAAATTCAATCACAAATTATCGGAATTTGTGGGGTGAAGACAGTTCTCAGAGGGAAAATAATAGCTGTGAACTCACACATTAGGAAAACAGAAAGGGAAGTAATGAACACCCTAATGTTTCAATTCCAACATCTATAAAATAATGAATAAACCAAACCTAGAACCCAATGATGGGAAGAAATCATAAAAATTAGAGCAGAAATGAATTCAATTGAGAAGAAGCAAACAGTTCAAAGAATTAACGAATCAAGAAGCAGGTTCTTTGAAGGATTAAAAGTGATAAACCCCTGGTTAATCTCATCAAAAAGATGAAAAAAAAATTCAAATACAGGCAATAAGGAGTGAAAAGAGTATAGTCATCACAGACCCATGGAAATGCAGAAGATTGTCAATAGCTACTTTGAGAACCTTTACTCTCACAGAATAAAAGACAGAGAAGAAATGCACAGATTCCTAGAAAAGTATAAATTACCAAAATTGAATCAAGAAGATATAACCACTCTCAATAGGCCAATAATAGCCAATGAAATATGAGATTTAATAAAAAACGTACCAACAAAGAAAAGTTCAGGTCCTGATGGATTCACAGCTGAATTCTACAAGAAATTTATACAAGATATAATCCCTACACTCCTCAAACTCTTCAATGAAATTGAAAAGGAAGAAACCCTCTCAAAGTCATTCCTGGAGGCATGCATTGTACGGATACCAAAACCAGAGAAATATTCAACTAAAGAAGAGAACTACAGGCCAATATCCCTCATGAACATACATGCAAAAATCCTCGATTAAGTCCTAGCAAATAAATTACAGCAAATTATCAAGAAGATCATGCAGCATAACCAGGTACGATTCATTCCAGGGATGTAAGGATGGTGCAATATTCAAAAATATATAAATGTAATCAATAGACCAAAACCTAAAAACCACATGACCACTTCAATTGATGCAGACAAGGCTTTTGACAAAGTCTAACCCTCATTCATGGTCAGAAAACTGGAATAGAAGGCCTCTAAATCAATGTGCTAAAAGGCATTTATGAAAACCCAACAGCTAACATCATTCTAAATGGGGAAAAACTGAAATGTTTTACATATATGTGGAGTAAATCAAGGATGTCTTCTATCACACTTCCTATTCAACATACTTCTGGCATCATGAACTATAGCCATTAGACAAGAGAGAGGAAATAATAGGAAAATGAATAAGTAAAGAAGAAGGCAAATTATTATTATTTGCAGATGACATGATACATTATTTGAGAGATCAAAAAAGCTCCACCAAGAATTGCCTAGAATTGACACACAAATTCAGTAGCATAGCAGGATACAAAGTCAGTACCCAAAAATCAATAGCATTCCTCTACACAGATAACAAACATAATGAGAGGGAAATTATAGAAACCATAACTTTTATAATAGCACCGAGGAAAATGAAATACCTTGCAGTTAGTCTAACTAAAGAAATGAAAGATCATTTCAAGGAAAATTACATTACTCTTAAAAGAGATAGTAGACAATTTTAGAAAATGGAAAGATAATTTCTTGCTCATGGATAGGAAGAACCAACATAGAGAATATGGCCATACTCCCAAAACTGCTGTACAAATTTAATGCAATCCCTATCAAACTACCACCAACATAACTCACAGACCTAAATATATTATTCCTAAAATTTATTTTGAACCAGA
This sequence comes from Ctenomys sociabilis, assembly GCA_004027165.1. Lineage (NCBI taxonomy): Eukaryota > Metazoa > Chordata > Mammalia > Rodentia > Ctenomyidae > Ctenomys > Ctenomys sociabilis. The sequence goes on along the minus strand of PVKA01051778.1, from coordinate 8,533 downwards.
AAAGACCTAGAATAGCAAAGGCAATTGTGGATAACAAAGACAAGGCAGAAGGCATTACAATACTGGACTTGAAATTATACTGTAAGGCTACTATGATAAAATAAGCATGGTACTCTCAAGGAAATCGACCTGAGGATCACTGTAATAGATTAGAAGATGATGAAGGCTCTAAAGTACACTCAGCCACCTTATCTTTGACAAAGGTGCCAAACATTCTCTCTGGAAGAAAGATAGCCTCTTTAACAAGTCGTGCTGGAAAAACTGCCTCTCTACATGATGAAAACTGAAACTTGACTGAGGTCTATCACCAAGCACTAAACTAAAGTCAAAATGGATTAAGGTCTAAAAATTAAAATAGAAACACTAAATCTCCTAGAATAGAAAGTAGGAGGAACTCTTGAAGACACAAGTGTAGGCAAAGAGTTCATCAACAGAAATGAAGACTTGTAAAACTTAAAATAATTAATGACTAGGACCTCCTTTATTGAGAAGTTTTTGCACGTTAAAAGATATAACCAACAAAGTGAAAGAGAACACACAAATTTGGAAAAAATCAAGACTAACAAGTATTCAGACAAAGGTATGCTCTCCAGAATTAAAGTACTAAAACACATTAGGGCAACAAAATTTAAAAACCCAGTCAAGAAAAGGGCATGTGAGATGAACACACACTTCTCAGAGGATGAAATTAAAGAAGGGAATAAATATATGAAAAAATGCTCCACATCACTAGCAATCCATGAAATGCAAATTAAAACAATACCGAGATATCATCTCACCTCAGAAAGTATGGCTATCATAAACAAAACAACTAACAACAAATGTTGGAGAGGCTATGGGGAAAAAGGAAGCCTTCTCCACTGGTGGTGGGAACGTATACTGGTGCAACCATTATGGCAATAAATGTGGAGACTCCTTAAAAATCTAAGACCACAAATCTCATTCAACCCAGCTATCCCCCTACTGGGAATTTTCCCAGAGGATATGAAAACATCATATCATAGTGACATATGTGTACCTATGTTTATAGCAGCACAATTTGTGATAGCCAAATCTTGGAAACAACCAACATGCCCGTCACCTGAGGAATGGATGAAAAAGATGTGGTATTTTTGTAAAATGGAATATTAGTCAGCTATAAAGAATAATAAACTTGAATCTTTAATATTTAAGTGGATGCCACTTCAACATATAAGTGAAATAAAACCAACATAATTGTGCAAATATCATATAGCCTCCCTAGTATAAGAATTCAAAAGAAGAATTACAAATAGAAAGGTATCACACAATTAAAAGGAAAGCAAGGACTTGAAGACTAGACAGTGAAGACAGAACAATAGCTAGGAAACACGACAAAGGCAAAGTCATACAGCTATATGTATAAGGTAGGTAAGGCAATGATCCTGAGAATCTTCAGAAAATTTTTGAATCTAGCAGTTAATTGAAAGAATTCTCACCCTGACTAACTATATATGCTGATACCTGTGACCTAATCACTGCACTGAAGATGGCAATTTGTTCGTGCTTGGTGTGCCTGTCTTTCTGGTGTTCTGAATACATGCTGCTTTTTATGACACACCAGTTTCTATCATGCTGTCCCTCAAGTAGATGTTTGTTTAAAAGTGGGGGTCGTGGTGAATGAAGTCAGGAGACAGGAAAGAGTGTTGAGGGACTGTCCTGCTACAATGATATATATGGTTAGATTTTTAAACTTATGTGTAAACATATATAATTGTTTAATAACAAACACTAATTTCTTAACCAATTGACTACTTCCTTGGAGCAAACTACCCTCCCATCCCAAACCCACTTTTCACCGAGGCTGGACTATGTATACCATACAAAATTCAGACATTATGTGAAAAAGTTTGTAGTATTGCCTTTAAATTGAGTGAGAGAATCCTTATAAGATGATCAGTATTTTAACTACGCATGGAACAGAAATCCTAGTAATTATACAAAACAATAGAACAGGAACACTGTCATTTTTGAAACACTTCAAACAAACAAAAAACCTCGCAAAATTCTTCATAGATGATAAATCAGTCTGCGTAGAAGACTGGAAAAGTCAACATAGAAAAACTTTCAATTTCATTTTCAAACAAAGTGATCTGTTTGATTACTTTGACTTTCTTCCTGAAAAGTGTTCTATCTACACTGCTGGATAGAACATAAAAATAAATTTTATTTCTATATTCCAATGTAAAGATTTAGAAAATACGATTCAATTTGATTCTTGAAGACAAAGATCTAAAAGTGAGATTCTTCCACTTCTGTCTGGGAGACTCATCCTTCCCAAACAACTCGAAAATTGGGTAAAACAATTTTCAACAGCTACCAGGAAGGACACAACAAAAAGTGGATGATATGAGTTTGAAGATAACAGAAATCAGTAAAATGAACTGCTTGATCACTTTGGCTTTCTTCCTGAAAGCACACTGTGAATCAAAACTATATGGATACTGAGATATTATAACAAGTGATTATAAATTAGTGGACTTAGAAAGCTGACATAGTCCTATAGGTCAACAAAACACATATCAAGGTGCCAGCAAAATAGTTCATGGAAAGGAATCTTCTCCTGGCTGATAAAGGCACATATTTTAATGCACTCCACATGGTAGAGAAAAAGATGTCTCCTGTCTCTTTTGATACCCGTCATTCTGTAATGTATGTTCGCCTCCTGTGAACTCTCTCCTCACTACTTCATGTAAATTTAATTATCTCTCTCAATCACCAACTACTGGCTAAAACCCTGGAAAAATTTACATCATTACCACCTTGTTCCTGTCTCCATTCTTAAATTCACCTAGAAATTTAACCTTTATTACTCTACCATTCCTAAAATCTAATTTTTTTTCCTTTTGGATCATTTAGTTTCTGTCTTATTTCTGTCTGTTACAATAACAACAACAACAACAAATATATATATATATATATATATATATTTCCATATATATATATATATGGATTTTGAGGTAAAGTGTCAAAAATGCCAGTTGGTATCTTGCTGACTGTAGTAAAACAATGTGAAAATAATCTAAAGGAAGAAATGTTACACAAAAGGAAAGATAAAGAGAGTTTATTGTTTGTATCCTTTGTAATATTCTGCGATCACAGAAGACTGTCAGAGAAAGGATAAAAGGCAAAGTAAAGATAAAATATCTTTTATAAAACCAAAGAAAAACCCAATATGGTGCCTCAGAAAAACTTTTACTTAAATAACAACAATGAACCCTGAGAACCTTGAGGACTTGGCTCAGAGAACTTCATATTTGCAATATCTTTAGGCTGTTTGAAACAGAGAAGAGCTACTCAAAGAAATTTGCAAAACAGTATTTTGCCTATTGGGGAATTTTATGTATAGGCTAATAAAGAAATATTAGAATTTTTCAAAATATATCAGTTTAAACTATAAAATGTAGAAAACGCCATGGAACCTTAGGGAACTATGAGCTGAAATGACTATGAACAGAAAAAAGAAAGTTCTTACTTACAAATAATAGGGTATTATGTGGGAAAAGGAGAATAAATAAGAGCTAAAAGCAAAAACCATGATAAATTAATTCTAATTAGCAGAACAGAGCTGTAATCATGGAAATGGCTATATTTCTGCATTGTCATATTCCAAAGTTTAATATGTTTTGTGTTTCTCTTATATCATGGAGTATCTATGCTTATTCAGAAGATATATGCTTTGGAATGGAGCAGAGAGCATCATTTTAATTAGTAAAATTTCAAAACTAAAAGAGCTGTACTGGAATAACTATTGGTTTAAAGCCTCACCCATATGGTACTAGTGCAGGTGAGGACCTTGATGATCTCCACTTAAATTCAACAGGCAGAGGATAGAGATGTCACCTCTCAGAGAGTATTGTTGGTCATACTGTAAAATAAGAATATGTTATATATATATTTCATGGATCTTTTTCTGCCTTCTGGTCAAAATAAACCACATTTACTAGCACATAAAATATTTACATGCCTCTTCCAAGATTTCAAAAACTCTCATCCTATTATTCTATGGGTAAATATAAAACAAAATTATTGTACTTTTGATTTATGACCCTATTTGTCTATTTTAACATTTATAAAAACTATTGATGTATGTTATCTTAATACTAATTCAATGCCACAGACTACTTAAGTTACACAAAAGGAGATTTATTTGCGCTCATGATTCTGCAGGTGCAGAAATGAAGGGCAAATCTGGTGGTAGCCTGCCTGCCAATAAAATCCCAAGACAATTCAGAGTATTATGTGGCATGGAAAAGAACTATTATATGTATGTATAAATACCCTCTGGTGTCTCTATCTCTGTCTCTGTCTGTGTCTACTCTCTTTCCCCCAACTGTGTCCTTCTCATTATAAAGCCACTAGTATTTAGTTATGAGAACTCCACCCAGATGACATTATTTAAATTGTTATAATTTCCCCAAGTCCTACCAGTAATGATAATAGACAGGTTAAGTTTCCAAACTTGATACCTCAGAGGAAAGATTAAATTGAAACATGAGTATCAGAGAGGGAAAGCCATACTTAAAATGTCACAAGGACTTACAGAACAAACACTGAAAATAATTTAAATCTATGTCACCTGCTATAAAATGTATAAAGATATCACTTGTGGCCTCAGTAATGAATTAGAAAATGAGGGTGTATAAGAGTAGAAGCTTTACATGTGACTCACATTCGACTGCTATCAATGGAGTTTATGTTAGTGTAACATTAAGATACTGTCAGTAAATCATTTCCTTATTAGATAAATATTTTGCAATTACTTTTGCCTATTCTTTAATTGCTTCCTTGCTATCTTACTAGTATCTTTTGATACACTAAAGTTTTCAATTTTATGAAGTATATTTTATTTACTGTGTCTTTTACATCTTATGCTTTTGTACTAAAATATGACATTGTGATTTATATATGCATGTATATAATTCAATAATAACAATAAATCATGCCACATTATTCATATGATTTCACTAAATCAATGAGATGATCATGTTTTTCTTCATGTTGTTAATGTACATTGATTAATTTTCATATATTGTACCACAAACATACTCTAGCAATAAATCTGTTAATATGAATAATATTTTTAACATGCTGATAAATTCAGTCTGTGGAAGATTTTGGAGTGAATGTTCATAAGAAATATTTGCATCTTTCTCCTAACATTCTGAATGCTTTTTCAAAATCAGAGTAATACTGTACTCATTGAATGAGTGAAGAAGGATTTACTCCTCAAAATTTAATTGTTAGACATTCATTGTGAAATCATCTTTCTGAGAGCACTTATTTGGTGTGAAGTTTTGATTAGCAGTTCAGTGTTCTTACTGGTTAGAGACTTACTAATATTTTGAAATAGATTTCATTTGAAGAAACATTTGAAGGTTGCTTACTTTTAAGAATTTATGCACCTGGGAGATGCAATTTATCACTGGCAATTGTTAATAGTATTGGTTTTCATTTCCTCTATTAATACCTTGTTTTATTTTTGATTTTTTTGTGATGTTTTAATTTCATCTTCATTTCTTTGTGTTTATATGCATATATATTGTATGTACATATATGTGAAATAATATATGTATATATGCACATACATTTTGGTTACTGTGTGACTTAATCTCTGTGAAAGCATGACAGAATGATTTCACTCTAGGTGACTCTTCTTAGGCATACTCTCCATCATCAAACACTTTCTTCTGTGGCCCCATAATCTGCTTGATCAGAAAATTTGAGACACCACTGAGTTACAGGATGTTACAGTACAGGTTCTTCTATGTCCTGAGTCCTCACTGACCTTGAAAGGCTAGAGCCAAAATGTTGGCTATCCTTGTGGCCCTTCTTTTTCTCTAATTTTTTGGTCTGCAAACTTAAGCTGTTAACTCTCCAGATAGAAGCATAATGATATTATTACCCTAAAACATAGACTGTTGAGCTTAACATCAGTTTCTTTTTGAATACCAAACGCCTTACAAATCACATGGAACAGGTATTTCCCATCTATCTTTGATATGCTAAATTGTAAATCCATCCAGAATGTGAAAAAATATAAAAAATTGTAAATAAAATAGAAATAAACAATTATAAATTTTTATACCTAAATTTAGAAATCTAACCATGTACAACATTGTAGCAGGACAGTCCTAGGACATTTTTTCTTGTCCCTTGTTCTCATTTATTAATATGTAAGATGTTCTTAATTAAATTTTATGAACAAGTAACAATCTTTGGCACAGGTTATAATAGGGTTGAGATGCTACAACAGGAAGAATTTTCTGTAAAGTATCAAATAAATATTTAAGGCCGTGATTCCCTATAAGGTTGCCTGTCTCTCTTGAATATTCATTCATATGTTCTCCCTTACAGATTCATTTTCTCTTTTAAAATGTTAAAAAAATTTCTTGTTACAGGACCACATAGTCTGTATGTAAGTCAGTCAGCAGTTTTCTGATCCTGCACTAGGGTATAACTGGTTTACTCAGTCCCTCATTTGCCATGAGATTTTGGGAAATCCAAGAGTGATCTATGAGTGAGACTCCTTATTTTTATATATGTATTAAGTATGGAGAAAAACGTATTTTCTATATTAAGTGATTTCTCTTATTTCTGTCATAATTTCAAAGATGAGTACTGACAGAAACAAATACTGAGTTCAGTATGTAATAATAATATAAAATTCTTATTTTCAATTTATGAAGCAATATATCTTTGTCAGAAGTATTTGGTTTTAGGTTTCTTTTGTTTTTGTTTCTTTGTTTATTCAGACTTTTACTATGTAGTACAGACTGCTTTTTTAAAATAATCCTATATAAAACATAATATATAATTGAATGAGACTGCCGTTCCCATCATACTAGAATTCAGACTGTAATATTTTTAAATTATAATTTTCACTTACTTTTAAGTGTGAAAGCAAGAGTGAGGAAAACAAAAGCAAAGACAGAAACAGGATAATATGGGACAATGCATATGTTACACATTGTCAAAACAAGACTGCCTTTGAACTCATTATGTAGCTCAGACTGACCTCAGACTCACAATGATTCTATTGCCTCAACCTCCTAAGTACTGAGATCATAGGCATGTGCCACCACACCTGGCTAGAGGCTAGAGGTATTTAATTCTTCAATAGGTGGATGAAAAGAACAATCTGCTCACATGATCTCTGATACTCTGCTTGAAGTCACGTATCAATTGTTACTATAAATTAAGGAAAAATGATAATATAACAAGTGTATTAGAACTTTGGCATTCATCAACAAGCAAATTACTGTACTTATCTGAGAAGTGCCTTCTCTTTTCATTCATACAGCATTACTAACCTAGTACTTTCTCATAATAGGTTTTGGGAAACAATATTATGTTTCCCGTGACTCTTAAGGGGAATGAATTTTCTGCTGATTCTTTTTATTTATATAATAGGGGCCACTCAATTCCATGTGCAAAGAATTCAGAAACTTACATGTCTCGGTTACTTTTCTTTCATTACTGGGACAAATACCTGATATCTAAAATTAGGGAAAGAAAGGTTTGTTTAGTTCACATTTTGAAGAAGTCTCAGTCCATACTTCTCTGTCTCCAAGGCACAATAGCCCATACAGGAATACAGTAGCAGTTCATGGCAGCAGAAAACAGCAAAATAGCATGAACGAATAAGCACGATCAGTAGCAGCAGTGACAAAGGAGCAGAGAAAGAAAGCCTTTCTCCCTTCCTTATACTGCATCCAGACTATTTACCCCAAGATGAGTGTAGCACTCAAACCCATAATCGCAGCATTGGATCCTGAATTGATCACAACCTCTAGAAGTCTGTCCCATGACAATGATGCTTTGCGGGGACCCCTAGATACAAACCATAACATTAAGTAAACACTTGGGGACATCTTGAGAAGAGATTAAACTGAGAACATAAGGTGATCAAAAGAAAAATGAACAAGGAAGTTAGAAAATACAGTGTACCATGGTGGGGCAGAGGCAGAATATAGGAGTAGTTGTCACAGGAGAGAAATAGAAAGTAAAGGAGAAAAGAAGGCAGGATTGGATGGGGTAGATATAGGAGTGAGGAAGAGGTTAAGATAGCAGAGAAAGAGAGAAAGAGAGAGAGACAGACAGACAGACAGAGAGACACACACAGAAATTTGAGGAGATGCTGCTACCTTGGTAGTATATCTTTGAGAATTGCTGTGCTCATACATATGAAAACTTTCTCTAGACTAGGAAATTCATTACTGTAAATAATAGGATTGGTGATGTATACATCGTGAGCCCATAATATTAAGCTGAGCTGTAAATGGATATGGTCGACAATTTCTTTGAATAACTCACTATGGTTGTAGAATGCTGGACTGTGTTGGATTGTGGTGGCGAGTTCAAGCACCTAAGTTAGTTGAATGACAATGGAGTGCCCACTTTTGACAGGTGTAGACAAAGGAAGGGTTGTAGAAAGAAAAAATCATGATGTGTGTGTATAGACAGTACAGTTGGGATAGATAACGCTGTGCTTCTACATAATTCTATGAGAGGC
>PVKA01051777.1:0-12035 GCA_004027165.1 Ctenomys sociabilis | reverse complement strand
TTTGAAGCACACAATTATTAGTCATTTATCCTTCATATATGATTATTTTTCTGTTATATGAAACTAGTATGTTTATTTTTATTTTATTGAAAATATACATAGATTCATTTAGAATATTTTCTACAGTTATTTATGTGCATTTTCTTCTTTTGTCTTCATTAACAAAAATACTTAACAATTGTTACTTCTGCAAGGTAAAATCTTAATATTTTAAAATATAATTTCATACATGAACAACTTTTGTAATATACTTACAAACCTAAATAAAAAAAAAACCTAAATGAAAAAAAATTAAAGTGTTTATATGGACACTTCATATACCATATGCTCTGATCCCGATTATTTTATTGTTTTCCAAAATCTGTAACAGTGTTTTACAATTCTAAATGTCCTAAACAGAGCATTGTAGCAATTATGTGCCTGACTTCATGTAAGACAATTCTAATGGCGTGAAATCCAATCATTTAAAAGAACAGATTATACTCTTTGTTATGTAGAGGAATATGCATATACTTCATTCTCCAGTTGTGTAATGAACTTTTGAACATATTCATAGGTAAATGCTGTCATGAATACAATAAATAACCACACAGATGTTTCTGTTATGTATATTGTTTTGACAAGAATGGGTATCATGGTGCACTCTAGAAATCCTAGCACTCTAGAGGCTGAAGCAGAGGAACCACTCACTGAAAATTAAAGGTCACTCTGCAATATATAGAAAAACCCTGTATAAAATCAATTTGAAAAATCAACAAACAGCAACAAAAATGCAGCAGTTACTTTAAGTAAATTGCATTGAGGAATACTTTCAGCTATTCCACGTAATTTATTATTAATGTAACTGACATGGTCAATATGCCCCTTAAGGCTGATTTTGAGAAAAAAAAATGAAGGTCATTCTGCTTTATAATTCTTTTTGCACAAATCTACTTACTAGTGACACACATAAATGCTTCCTCTGAGTAGAATTAATTTTTTAATTTTCTTAAATGAGTGTTAACTAGGAAAAAGGTAATTGTTGTCGAGAGTATTCAAACTGTCAGAATATTCTTCAATTTAAGAGCTGTTAAAATCTGTGCAAAAGTAATTACCGAATCTCTATTCAACTGTAATAATAACCTGCCACTGATGACAGTAATTAATGGAAAAGTGTAATAGAAATCAAAGGAGCATTTTTCTTTGACAAGTGCATTTCAGAGGTTTACATTGGCTGAATAGTATCGACAATGATGATGTATTATACTATTCTTAATCATGGTGGTATGATGTTACAGTTTGGACTCCTAACTGCTACAAAGAGACTAATTGGTTGTTTCATTTGACACTGTCCAAGCTCTCTGTATACTTTAGTTGAATAGAGGTTGAGTATTGTAAGTCCTTGCCTGCTTTATATCATTTTAATTGTAGGTTTTACATATATTTTACCTGAAATAAAAGATATTAATTGCAGTTAGGGGAAACTGGTAAGGTATGGCTCTTATATATTCCAAAGTTTTTTTAAGCCATACATAAGCCAAATTATTTTTTTTTCTTCATTTAACTGAGTTTATTATTTTCTTCTTTTTTTAAAGTAATTTTATTGAGAAACAAATGGCAATGAGATAGTTTCAAAACCAGTTACTAGGACAGTTTCAATAATTAATACACTGCTCAGATTCATTCCTAAATGACAAAAATGTGTCCTATACAGCTTTGACACAAATATACAATGTACATACTTTTATGCTTTCTGTGAGTACATTCCACATCACCACTGCTTTTCCTTTTGTTTCTGGACATTCTTATCTCTTTTCTTTTTCAGCAGAACCAGGGATTGAACTCAGGCCCTTACACTTGCCAGGTAAGCATTTATTCTATTGAGCTATCCCCCCAGGTGAAATCCTGATCTCTGATTGAGCACTGTACTCCTGCATACGATTACACTGAATACTAAGCATTGAGGAGCACATGTGTGACATTGCCTGACAGACATATGTGCTACTTCTCTAATTTGTTTACATTTACAAATGTTCTTGATATTAAGTCTATTCATATCTGAAAGTTTGCAACTTGAATATTTGTAAGTTGGAGATTTACTGTATTTTCTACCTATCGTATACAATTATAAGAATCAGTTAAATACATATTACATTGCTTTCTATTCTACAAAATATTTAGGGATATAATTAAAATACCATTTCTCTCTTGATAAAATTTAGTGCTTTGATTTGAGACTAAAATCCACATCTATATGTTTACAAAATAAACTACACACTATATCCTGAGCGAGGCGTGGTGGCGCAGGCCTGTAATCCCAGCACTCGGGAGGCTGAGGCAGGAGGATTGTTGTGAGTTTGAGACCAGCCTGAGCTACAAAGTGAACTTAAGGCCAGCCTGAACTGCATAGTGAGACCCTGTCTCAAAAAGACAAAAAAAAAAAAAAAAAAAAAAAACACTATATCCTGATACAGATTCATTAGTCATGAATTCCAAAAAAGTCTCAGTGTCAGAGCTGGACATGAAATTCACATACACAGATCATTCTTTAGGACTCGAATGTACTCGTATGCAAATGGTACAATGAAGTGCTGAGCAGCCTACATTGAGACCAGGACAACTGAATATAAATAATTGATTCATTATAAAAGACTTTGAAATTGTACTGAAAATTAATGTTCCTCAGTGTACTCTGCCTGATCCAGCATGCATCAACTATTTTCAAATATGTTTTTGTCTTCAAATATTACTATAATTTTCTGTTTCAGTAACACATAACATTTTGCATAAGAATAAATTCCAACATATTTTTGCTTAGTAAATGTTGTCAGAGGAATTAATACATTATCTATCTATGTATCTATGTACATATCTATGTATCTATCATCTATGTCTCTTTCTAGCTATCCTAAATAGCTTTCTTAAAGTAACAAAAACTAAACTGGTTGTATTTTTTCTTTTCTTTTCTTTTTTTTTTTTTTTTTTTTTTTTTTTTTTTTTTTTTTTTTTTTTTTTTTTTGCGGAACCGAGTATTGAACTCAGCCTGTTGTGCTTGCCAGGGAAGTGCTTATTCCACTGTGTCTTCTCCCCTGCCCCCTTAAACTGATTCTATTAATAAAAACTTGGTTTGGAAACCTGAATTTTGTGTATAATTTTAAACAAAGCAGTGCCTTCAAATACGAGACATTTTAAGGCTTCTCTTTGTTTATTTGTTTCAGGGCATTTTGTTTATGAAAATGATGGGTTATACTTTATCAAATCCATATATAAAGGATGAAAAAGACAATCATCTGTCAGGGCTAAAGGGTGGAAAAGGTCAAGGTACTTTATATGGATATATGATATTTCAACTATTTTCTATGGGTTTAGAAATCCTTATGTGCATATGTTATAAACAATTTATTTTATATTATATAATTTTATAATAAAATCTGCTGCTCAGATTAATAAATAAAGGTTTTCAAGATTGGACAAATAATTGAACATCAATGCTTGCTTTCAGTAGATCTTATTATTTTTCTTGACCTCTTAATATATTATGTTTTAATTTATTGTAAAGCAAATATAATATTAATTGATAAGACATCAGAAATGCTACACATTTAGAAGAAGTTGAGAGATATACAACCTTGGTTTTTGTATTGCACAGTGCTGTCTTTCATGTATTTGCTCAGATTGCAAATATTACCATATATTGGTCGACAACTTCTTTGAATAACTATTGTTGTGGAATGCTGGACTGTGTTGGATTGTGTTGAGTTCAAGCACCTAAGTTAGTTGAATGACAATGGAGTGCCCACCTTTGACAGGTGTAGACAAAGGAAGGGGTATAGAAAGAAAAAATCATGATATGTGTGTATAGACAGTACAGTTGGGATAGGTAATGCTGTGCTTCTACATAATCCTATGAGAGGCAAGATTTGCACTGATGGTGGTTGGACAGGATATTATGTCGGCTTCTAGTACTATGGTCATCCACTAGGAAAATAATTATTGAATTTTTGATATAATTTAGGTATAAAAAATAAGTAAACAGCCGGGCTGGTGGCGCATGCCTGTAATCCCAGCACTCAGGAGGCTGAGGCAGAAGGATTGTTGTGAGTTCGAGACCAGCCTGAGCTACAAAGTGAGTTTAAGGCCAGCCTGAGCTGCATAGTGAGACCCTGTCTCAAAAAGACGGGAAAAAAAAATTAGTAAACAGCTACACTCTTAATCTACTGATAAGAGATATCTGCTATAATAATGTCTGTAAGCATAATATCATGTATGCACCTTGTACGATACCAAAACAGTATGAAAACAGTTTGCAATGTATTAATTTATCGAATCTGTCTTGTTAAGGTGTCTTAAAACTCTCTGATTGATATTTGTACTTCAATAAAATAAAAAAAAATAAATTAAAAAAATAAACAAAAAAACCCCAAATATTACCATATATAATTGAAATGAAAAGTTAAATATTGACTAATTGTTTCAGTTACTCTTTTCTATGTACTGGACCAAAATATCTAAGAACCGAAATGAAGGCAGGAAAGCTTTATTTAGCTTATATTCAGTGGAGGGTTCAGTCCAGCTGGATCCAAGTCAGAGTGGCACATGGCGGAGGGCAGCTGTTCATTGCAGTGGCAAAACAACATGAGCCAATTGGAGGAGTAGCAGCAACAATTGTTATAGAGAGCAATTCAGTCTCTCTTATGTTTCACTGAGGCTACCAGGCCAGATGTAGCACTTTCAACCATAATCTAAGTACTGGGTGGGGAATGAATCACAAACTCTAGCCACCTAATCCATAACTGCATGAGGCTTTGGGTGGACAATTTCACACAAATGATAACACTGTTAGTTTGAAAACACTGATGGAAATTAATAATAGAATCATTTCAGATATCCTGTATGTGTATATGCGTGATTTCCCCCGTCATTTTTTCTTATCTTTTCTTCTTTCCCTCATGTTTGTTATTTATCCTTATATTCAGTTTCTTTCCATTATACTATCTATATTATATCTTTCAGGTTTTATTTATTCTTTCATGTTCTTTTTTTGTTTTGTTTTTGCAAAACCACGGATTGAACTCAGACCCTTGCACTTATTCCATGGAGTGGAAGTGCTTATTCCATGGAGTCATCTCCCTGGACCTCTTTCATGTTCTTGTGATGGAGGCAATACAATATTTACAGATGTGGGTCTGATTTACTTCAATTATAAGTACAGAAACTACTTGAATCAGTTAATCCACAAAGGCCTCTAGTTTTTCTTTATAGCTGAGTAATATTACATAGTATAAAAATACCACATCTTCTTTGTCCATTTCTCAGGTGATGGGCATTTTTGTTGTTTCCAAGTTTAGGCTGTGACACATTGTTCTGCTATAAACATGGCTGCACATATATCACTGTGGTATTATGTCTTCATTTCTCTTGGAAACACACACAGAATGGGAATATCTGGGTTGAATGAGACTTCCAATCCAAGATTTTGTGGAATCTCCACATTGATTTCAGTACTGATTGCACCAGTCTACATTGCCACCAGCAATGGGGAAGGGTTTCTTTTTCCCCAGTCTGTGCAGCACTTATTACTAGTTGATTTCTTAATGACAGCCATTCTTTCTGGAGTGAGTTGGTATCTTAATGTTGTTTCAATTTGCATTTCTCGAATGACCAGTGATGTGGAACATTTTTTTATGTATTTACTTGCCACTTGTATTCTTCTTCCTTTGAGAGGTGTGTATTTATCTCAGATGTCTAATTTTGGATTGGGTCGTAACATTTATTTTAGGGGGGGATGATTCTTTTAGTTCTTTATATATTCTAGGTAGAAGTCCTTTGTCTGAGTGATTGTTGGTGAAGGTTTTTCCCAATTTGTGGTCTTTTGTTTGTTTGTTTGTTTGTTCTACTGTCGATGATTTCTTATGAAAGACAGAAACTTCTCAGTAAGATGTGATACCAGTTGTTGATTTTTTGAAGTATTTCCCTGGCAGTTTGTTTTTTCTTCATGAAAACTCAGCCTACTCCTATATCTTCAAATTTCTACCTGTTTTCTCTTTCAGTGGATCTATTGCTTATCCCTTAAATATTGAGATCTCTAGTTCATTTTGATTTTATTTTAGTGCATGGCAATACACTCAGGTTTCATCTTAGTTTCTGGCATGTGGAGAGCCAGTTTTCCCAGCACCATTTGTTAAAGAGGTTATCCTTACAGTGAATAGATTTTGAACTTTTCAAGGATGGTTAAGCCTATTTTCATCTTCTAATAAGATCAAATCCATTGATCCTCACATTTGTTTTTGCCATCACCATGCCTATTTTGACACAGTTGCTTTGTAGTATAATCTCAAGTCAGGGATTATAATGACTAATGCCTTGCTTTTGTTGCCCAGGATTTTCTGTGCTGTTCTAGGGCTATTATAGTTTCAAAAATTTAGGAGCAGTTTCTCTGATCTGTGAGGTACAGTGATGGTATTTTGATACGGATTCCCTAAATATGTATAAAAATTCTGGGCATATGACCATTTTCAAAGTGTTGGTTCTTCCTATCCAGCAGCAGGGAATAATTTTCGTGTTCTGAAATTCCTTTGCATTTCTTTTTTTTCAGAGTACCATAGTTTTAATTGTGTTTATCTTCAACTTCCTTTGTTAGATTGATTCCTAAGTATTTTATTCTTTTCGATGCTACTATAAAGAGTATTATTCTCTAATTTTTCTCTCAGTGGGCCTGTCAAATACCTGGACTAAAGTGCTTGCAAGCAGGCACAGAGGCCAGGGATTCGATCACGGAGCCTGCTATAATGCCTCTGTCCTTGGGGCATGCTGAGATGGCAATTAAGACTGGGCATGATGGTGCATATCTGTAATCCCAGCTCTTAGGAGGTTGGAAACAGGTGATCACTATATGACCAAACTAGTAGTGAGACCCTGAACACACTGTAGACCCTCTCCTAAAATACAAGAAAGAAAAATAATAATTTCTGTATCAGTGAGTTTGTTATCTGCGTAAAGGAATGCTATTGATATTTTGGCATTGGGATTGTATCCTGCTATGCTACTGAATTTGTTTATTAATTCCAGGTAATTCTTGGTGGACTTTATGGGTCTTCCTTATAGAGTATCATGCTGCCTGAAAATAATAATAGTTTAGCTTCTTCCTTACCTGTGGTTACTCCTTTTCTTTCTCTTTTGTTTAATGCATCAGGATAATGTTTGTAGAACTATATTGAATAGGACAGGCTATCATCACCATCCTTCTCTTATATCTGGTTTTATAGAAAAGCCTTCACTTTTACTCCAGTTAGAATCATGTTGGCTGTTGTTTTGTCATAGATGGATCTCATCAGATTAAGATAGAGGCTATCTATTGAAATTTTCTGTAGGACTTTGATGAAGAATGAGTATGGGACTTTGTCAAAAACCTTTTCTGTGTCTATTGAGATGATCATGGTTTTTGGTTTTGGCTCTATTCAGATAATGTATGACATTTATTGATTTGCATATGTTGAATCATCCTTGCATCACTTGGATTCATCTGACCTGGCCTTGGTGTATAATCTTCTGAATTATTTTCTGGAGTCTATTTATTAGTATTTTATTGAAGATTTTTACATGTATGTTCATTAGGGAGATTGGTCTGTAGTTCCCTTTGGTTGGTTGAATTTTTCTCCAGTTTTCGTATTAGTAGTAGAATACTTGCCTGTGTGAATGATTTTGGGAGTATTGGGTCAGCAAAATAGCTCAGCTGGATTAAAGCACCTCCAAGCAGGTGCAGGGCCAGGAGTTTTATCCCTAGGCCTGCCATGCTGGCCTTGCCCCCAAGGCACACTGAGATACAATTGAGACTGGTCTTGGTGGCTCTTGCTTGTAATTGCAGCTGTTCAGAGGCTGTAAAAAGGAGAATCATTACAAGTATGATGTAATAATGAGACCCTGAACACCCTTAGACCCTTCCGTAAAATACAAAAAAAAAAAAAAAAAAAAAAAAAAAAAAAAAAAAAAAAAAAAAAAAAAAAAAAAAAAAAAAAAAAAAAAAAAAAAAAAAAAAAAAAAAAAAGAAAAAAGAAAGAAAGAAAGAAAGAAAGAAAGAGTATTTTCTTTTCGATTTCATTGAAGAACTTGAGGGGTATTCGGAATAAGTTTCTAGATCTAAAGAATTCTCTTTGTGTCCATCAGACCTGGGCTTACATTGTTTGCTAAGTTTTTTTTTATTATCTTTTCAATTTTATTGGCTGATATTGAGTTATTCATAGTTTTTATATCTTTTTCATTCGGTTTTGGTAATTTGTACCTATCTAGGAATCCGTCCATTTCTTGTGTCCATTCAATTATTTCAGCGTAAAGATTTTCAAAATGGTTATTGATGATCTTCTCAGTTTTCATAGGATCTGTCAAAATTTCTACCTTTTCATTCATTATTAGTTTAATTTTAGTGTTTTCATTCTTCTTTTTGATGAGGTTGTTTAGGGGATTATCAGTTTTATTTAATCTTTCAAACAATCAGCTCTGTGATTCATTAATTATTTGTATTGTTTTCCTTATCTCAATTGCATTAATCTCTGCTCTAATCTTTATAATTTTCTCAAATATTTGGGTTTTGAACTTTCTTCGCTCTTCTTTTTCGAGATACTTGCGTTGCCCCCATTCTTTTCTCCTTCTATTTAACTAATATATCAGTTCACTGCTATAAGTTTTCCTCTGAGAATTGCTTTGAATGCATCCCATTTATTCCTTTAGTTGTATTTGAATTTTCTTTGGATTGAAGATATTTTTTACTTACTTGTTTAATTTCATGTATAATTCTCTGGCTGCTGACAATGGTGTTATTTGTTTTTTGTTTGCATCTTGGCTTTTTGTAGTTTCTTTTGTTATTAATTTCCAGTTTTATTGCAATGTGGTCAGATAATATGCATAGGATCATTTGTTTTCTTGCATTTACTTAGTCATAACATATGGATTAGTATATAGTCTATTTTAGAGTATGTCCCATGGTTCCGTTAAAAATATTAAAAACAGAATCAGTATTTCAATATTATTGAGCGGAACACTCTGTATATATCCACTAAATCCATTTGTTCCAAGTTCTGATACTTCTGCGGTAAATTTTTGTCTGCTTCACCTAGTTTTTGGGATAAGTGGGTGTTAAAGTTGTTTTATTAGTTATTAGATTTTTCATGAGCAAAAAACTGACTCATTCAGTGGGGTGCACTGATATTTGGTGCATACATATTTATTATCATTATATCTTTCTATTGAAGTTTTTATCGCTAACAAATATTTAGTGACTTTTTTTATTTCATTTGATCCTTCTGTGCTTGAAGTTGACATTATCAGCAAAGAGAATAGCTATCCCTACTTTTTTCTGAGGTCCTGGGCATGAAGCATTTTTTCCATCCTTTGTTTTCTGCCTAGGAAATTCTTTTCAGCTTAAATTGTTTCATGTCTACAGCATATTGTTGGATTTTGTTTCCGTGTCCATTCTGTAATCTATTTTCTTTAATTGGTGAATTCAATCCATTTACATTGGTGGTTATAATTACTATATATTTCCTTATTTTTTCTATGATAATTTTCTGCTATATATCCTTAATTTTCTTATTTGTAATTTTTGGCCTTGTGCAGTGAGTTATTTCCATTGCTGTTCCTGGAGTTATGGTCATGTGATCCCTTTCTAGTATATATTTTTTAATAACCTCTGCATGTTTGTTTTCATTGTTATTAGCTTTGTAAGTTGTCCTTGTCATGGAAGCATTTTACTTATCAATTAATTTTGAAAGATAATTTTTCTAGGTATATTAGTCTGGGTTGGAATTTGTTTTGTCATAGACTTGGAATGCAACCAAGATGTCCATCACATGATGTGGTTTTTCTATATAATGGAGTATTACTCACCTATAAAGAATGATAAACTTGAAGCATTTATATTGAAGTAGATGCCACTTGAACATATATTCATAAGTGAAATAAACCAGACACATATGTGCAAATGTTGTATAGTCTCCCTAGTATAAGAAATCAAAGGAAGAAATAGAAAAAGAAAGGTATAACAACAACTAAAAAGAACTGAGTCAGATAGGGTAAACTGAACTGCACAGGTTGCAGGGTAATAATAAGATTCTCTTCTGGATGGTTAACAACCTAAGACTGCAGATAAAAAATTGGAGATATAGAAGAGCCTGAAGGCCAGCCAACATTTTGGCCCTAGCCTTTCAAGGTGAGCTAAGACTCAGGACATAGGTGAACCTTTACTGCAACATCATGAAACTCAGCTGTGCCCCAAATTTTCAGATCATGGAGATTATGGAGCCACAGAGGAAAGACGATCTATAGTGTGACTGGGGAAAGTCACATGGAGAGAAAAGCTTTCTCTCAGGCTCTCACAGAGAGCAAACTGGTCACGCATTGGATGGAACTCATCCATCTGGCTGACACAGACAAAAGATCTACACAGTAAGGTACAGGATTACAAGATAAATCCTGAGGGGATTTCACTAACCTCATCAGAAACAAAAGCTACATCTTTTGGTATATAGGTCTTGATCTATCTCAGTTTTAACCATCCAGCAAAAAAGTATAAAAATGAGGTATATAACATGGGGCCATAATACTAAGTTGAGCTGTAAATGGCTATAGTCAACAACTTCTTCAGATAACTCACTATTATTGTGGAATGCTAGACTGTGTTGGATTGTGCCACTGAGTTCAGGCACCTAAACTGGTTTAATGACAATGGAGTGCTCATCTTTGACAGGTCTAGACAAAAAAAGGGGAATAGAAAGAAAGAATCATGATGTGTGTGTTTAAATAGTACAGTTAGGATAAATACGCCATGCTTCTGCATAATTCTATGAGAAGCAAGATTTGCACTAATAGTCGCTGGACATGATATTATGTCTGCTTCTAATACTATGGACAACCACTAGGAAAATAACAAAGTAGAAAGTATTAATTATTTAATCTGTGATATAATTCAGGTATAAAAAATAAGATAAGTAAACAGCTACACTTTCTTAATTCATTGATTAGAGACATCTGCTATAATAATGTCTGTAAGTATAATATCATGTATGCACCTTGTACGATATCAAAACATTACAAAAACTATTTGCAAAGTGTTAATTTGTCGAATCTGTCCTGTTAATTTGTCTTGAAATTGTCTCATTGCTATTTGTTCTTCAATAAAATAATAAAAAAATAAAAAAATAAAATATTACAGTTAGACAGTATAGTAGATGATTCACATTCGATTTTATTTAACTCTAGATACTGTCTTCTCCATTTTATAGAAGAACACATGTAGAGATAGAATTACAGTCTCGTACTCATGCAAACTACTGATGACGGAACTGAACTCTGAAATATAAATTGTTACAAAGAAAAGGATTTTGCTTTCTCTATTGATTGAGAGGGAGATATTGCTTTCTGTCTGGTACTGCCCTCTATCCTTCAATATAAGTCCTCAGTAGGGGTATTACCAAAGTGCCTCCGGATATTATTACCCAAGGGAGAACATGTGGTTAAGGCAGATACAGTATCCTATTTGCAGTAGTACAATTAGCAATGCTAATAGCACATAATGATAGTTAGAAATTGACAAACTTTTTATAAGAAATCGTTTTGTACTTTATAATGCAGGAGCAAAGAGTAAAGCTACATAGCAAAGTACATCTTACATTAAGAATTTTTATTTATCTGACTCAATTGATTTTACTTGTTATACATTTCCTTTTGTATTTCTGCTTTTCGCTTGTTATACTAGGGAGACTATACGATATTTACACATGTGTGTCTGGTTTATTTCACTTATGAGTATATGTTCAAGTGGCATCCACTTCAGTATAAATGCTTCAAACTTATCATTCTTAATAGCTGAGTCAGATAAGGCAAAGTGAATGGCATAAGCTGCAGGATACTAATCAGCTTTTCTTCTGGATGGTTAACAACCTAAGATCCCAAGTCAGAGTTGAAGAAATAGAAAAGCCACAAGGCCAGCCAACATTTTGGACCTAGCCTTTCAAGGTCAGCGAAGACTCAGGACATAGGAGAACCTGTACTGCAATATTATGAGA
>PVKA01051776.1:0-12036 GCA_004027165.1 Ctenomys sociabilis | reverse complement strand
AGTACAAATATTAATCAGACAGTTTCAAGACACCTTAACAAGACAGATTCGATAAATTAATACTTTGCAAACTATTTTCATAATGTTTTGGTATCGTACAAGGTGCATACATGATATTACATTTACAGATATTATTTTAGCAGATGTCTCTTATCAGTAAATTAAGAGTGTAGCTGCTTACTTATCTAATTTTTTATACATGAATTATATCAAAAATTCAATAATTATTTTCCTAGTTGATGACCATAGTACTAGAAGCCAACATAATATCCTGTCCAGCCACCATTAGTGCAGATTTTGCGTCTTATAGGATTATGCAGAAGCACAGCGTTATCTATCCCAACTCTACTGTGTATACACACACATCATGATTTTTCTTTCTATACCCTTCCTTTGTCTACACCTGTCAAAGGTGGGCACTCCATTGTCATTCAACTAACTTAGGTGCTTGAACTCGACACCACAGTTCAACACAGTCCAGCATTCCACAACAATAGTGAGTTATTCAAAGAAGTTGTCGACCATAGCCATTTACAGCTCAGCTTAATATTATGGCCCCACGATGTATACTTCATTTTTATACTTTTCTGCTGGATGATTAAGACCTAGATAGAGCAACACCTATATACCAAAACATGTACTTTATGTTTCCTATGTGGTCAATGAAGTCCCCTCAGGGTTTATCTTGTAGTCCTGTACATTATTCTGTAGATCCTTTGTCTGTGTCCGTGGATGAGTCACGGCCAATGCTTGACCAGTTTGCTCTCCATGAGAGCTTGAGAAAAAGTTTTCTCTTCATGTGACTCTCCCCAGGCACACTATAGAACTTCAATCTCTTTCCTCTGTGGCTCCATAATCTCCTTGTTCAGAAAATTTGGAGCTCACCTGAGTTTCATGATGTTGCAATACAGGTTCTCCTATGTCTTGAGTCTTCGCTGACCTTGAAAGGCTAGGGCCAAAATGTTGGCTGGCCTTGTGGCTCTTCTATTTCTCAAACTCTGACTTGTGCACTTAGGTTGTTAACCATCCAGAAGAAAAGCTGATTAGTATCCTGCAGCATATGCCATTCACTTTGTCTTATCTGACTCAATTGATTTTAGTTGTTGTACGTTTCCTTTTGTATTTCTGCTTTTCGCTTGTTATACTAGGGAGACTATATGATATTTACAAATGTGTGTCTGGTTTATTTTACTTATGAGTATATGTTCAAGTGGCATCCACTTCAGTATAAATGCTTCAAACTTATCATTCTTAATAGCTGAGTAATATTCCATTATATAGAAATACCACATCTTTTTCAATGATTCCTCATGTGATGGACATCTCCGTTGTTTCCAAGGTTTTGCTATCACAAATTGTGCTGCTATAAACATAGGTACACATATATCTCTATGATACAATGTTTCCAGATCCTTTGGGAAAATTCCCAGTAGGGGAATAGCCGGCTTGAATGGGATTTGTAGTCCTACTCTTGAGGAGTCTCCACACTGACCTCCACAATGGTTGTACCAGTCTACATTCGCACCAGCAGTGGTGAAGTGTTCCGTTTTCCCCACAACCTCTCCAACATTTGTTGTTGGTTGATTTCCTTATGTTAGCCATTCTTTCTGGAGTGAGATGGTATCTCAGTGTTGTTTTTATTTGCATTTCATGAATGCAATGAAATGATGCGATGTGGAGCATTTTTTCATATATTTATTTGCTTCTTTAATTTCGTCCTCTGAGAAGTATGTATTCATCTCAGATGCCCATTTCTGCAATGGGTCTTTAAATTTGAGGACCCTGTTATATCTTAGTTCTTTATATATTCTAGACAGTAGTCCTCTGTCTGATTGCTTATTAGTTAGGATTTTTTCAAAATTTGTGGGTTGTCTTTTCACTCTGTTGACAATTTCTTTTGACGTGCAGAAGCTCCTTAGGAAGGGTTGATTCCAGTTGTTGATTCTTTCAAGAGCTTCCAGCGCAAATTAGATCTTTAATCCATTTTGACTTTAACTTAGTGCATGGTGATAGAGTGGATCAAGTTTTAGTTTTCGGCATGTAGAAAGCCATGTTTTCCAGCACCATTTGTTAAAGAGGCTATCTTTCTTCCAGTGAGCTAGTGTTGCCCCTTTGTCAAAGATAAGATGGCTGAGTGTTTTCGTAGATGCCTCTGCGTCTTCTAATCTATTAGCACTTTGACTTTTCTACTTCTAATTTTGGTCTAAATATCTTTGACCATATTTAGCTAATTAAAAGTATTAGGCTATTGCTTAGCCAGACTTTTACTCATAACTTATCTGTAAGGCTAAAAAGAGGTATATTTGCAGTCCATAATGTTTATGTTCTTTGTATGAAGTTGCTACATATGTATAACACATACTAATTCCTTTTTTCATTCCCTTTCCCCCCTCTCCAGCATCTTCCCTCCATGTCTCAGTCCCCTTCCTGTTACCTTTTATTTTTCTCTTTATTTATAATTTGAGTTTCTCATATAAGAGAATCTATGCAATATTTAAGCTTATGTGTCTGATTTATTTTGCTTAACACTGTGGCCTCCACATGCATCGATTTTGCAAACATGTATTAATAACAGTTTTTAAAAATTAAAAATGTATTTTGAAGTATAAAATATAATGAATGTTTACATTTTTAAAAAATTATTACAGTAAATGACATACTACTACTATTCCCTCTTAGAATACTCCCCTTTGCTAAAAGCACACCCCATCTTGCCACTTTCTTAGGTAATTCAGAAAGTCCTCTTTCATGAAAGTCTTAATGAGGTATGATAAGAAATACTTTGGATGCTGCTGCTCAATGCCATTCAGTGCACAAACTCATGAAAACATGGTAATACGGTATGTCGTCCACCAGACCTGGCATTGTGTGACTTTTGGCTCTTCCCCCAAAGTCAAAATTAACAAGAAAGGTAGATGTTCAAAATCAATTTAGGATGTGAAGGGAACCTCAACTGAAAGTTTACAAAAGAGGACTTACAGGACTGCTTCAGAAAGTGGCAAGAATTAGTGGGATAAGTGTTGAAAGTAGCATACAGGAGGGTTCATATGTCTTGAGAGTAATTAATGATATATTATAAATTTTAAAAATTTAAACATTCACCATATATTTCAGTCACACTGCATATTGATCAATATTTTAATCCTTGATTTTCAAACATACTAAAGTTTCTTGAGTATTTAATGGATAATCCAGGAAACTTCATGTCTTGAGTAAGAAACCAAAAGTCCTGTGTAGCCAAAAGTCTTAATGTGAAAATCCAAAGTGTGGTAGTGAATGTGTATTTTGTGTAAATTTTTTTTTTTTTTTTTTTTTTTTTTTTTTTTTTTTTTTTTTTTTTTTTTTTTTTTTTTTTTTTGTCTCCTTTAGGTGGAAATTGAAACCAATCAGTTACAAGATGGCTCTTTAATTGATCTCTGTGGTGCAACATTGCTGTGGCGTACTGCAGAAGGCCTTTCCCACACTCCTACTGTGAAGCATTTAGAAGCTTTAAGACAGGAAATTAATGCAGCAAGACCTCAATGCCCAGTAGGGTTCAACACACTAGCATTTCCCAGTATGAAGAGAAAAGATGTTGTAGATGAAAAACAACCATGGGTATATCTAAACTGTGGCCATGTACATGGCTATCATAACTGGGGAAACAAAGAAGAACGTGATGGAAAAGATCGTGAATGTCCGATGTGTAGGTCTGTTGGCCCTTATGTCCCTCTGTGGCTTGGATGTGAAGCTGGATTTTATGTGGACGCTGGCCCTCCAACCCACGCATTTAGCCCTTGTGGGCATGTGTGCTCAGAGAAGACGACAGCCTATTGGTCCCAGATCCCACTTCCTCATGGTACTCATACTTTTCATGCAGCCTGTCCCTTTTGTGCACATCAGTTGGCTGGTGAACAAGGCTACATCAGACTTATTTTCCAAGGACCACTAGACTAACAAACAGTTGTCCTCCAGGACTACATTATAAATTTATAAGCTAAGTGAGTTGGGTTTTCCAACCTGTTGTCCACATTACAGTTTCTCTGCTCTGGTTATTTGCATTAAGATGAAGAATTTTTGTAAACATTTATAATAAATAACAGCAATTTCTGAGCAAAACGCTAGGAAATTCAAGTAAATGAATTTTTGAAAGTACCAGACTTCTGAATTCTGAGTTTTTGAAAATATATTTTGAGGAGAAAAAGACATAGTCTAATTTGATGCCTTCGTTTTAGTGTTTTTGAATCACCCATCCTCAGTGTTGAGAAATTGTTTTGTATAACTGAGGGTACTGCTGGTTCAAACTATGTTAGTTTACAGTTTGTTGCAAACATTGTATAATACAGCAACATGTATATTAACTTTTTTTCTATTTATCTTTATTTTAGAAAATATCATAGAATGTTTTTGATAGAGTAGCATGGTAATGATGGTGTCACACCTTTGGTGTGAATGGTAGCTTAGTGAGCGCATAGCTCGAAGATTTGTCAAGTTAGGAAGAACAAGAAAGCCTCTTTTCCCACCCCCATTTAACTGTAGAATTTGGTAAATTAAAGTATCTTAAAACCAAGTTCACATTACCATTGTGTAAGAAGTGTTTGTTTTTAACCACAATGAAGATAATCAGGAAAGACTTTTTTCCTTAATATTTCTCTCAAGTGTAGTACTATAACAAAACAATGCTAAGAAACATTTTATATACTCCTTTGAATATGCAATTTAATCTAGATTATCTATTTTTCTCCCATGATAACTAATCTTTTTTTAGTATCAATAACATTTGGCAAGTTTATTTTTTGAGTATAAACTGGTTCATCTGTTCACTGTTTCTAGGAAAAAAAGAAAAAGCATAAATTAACAAGAAAAGAGTGCAAATTAATTTGCTTTTAGAGAGATGCTTAATTATTCTTTATGTGGTTTTATCCAAGCATTACAAAATCTAGAGGTATAAAGGGTTGAAAGACAATAGTGCCCCCCCTCTTTTAACCTAGCAGACTAGCCTTAACTGTGGGCTTGAATACTAAGGGGTATTGCCACAGTGTAACTCAAGTAAAGGTTTGGTTGGCACACAAGCACCAGTGACAGCAGGGTAGAGAGGGACACACTTGAAAGATCTGTTTATGCTCTACTCCAGTAAGTCCTCTGCTTTTAGGAGCAAGGAAAGTTTCTTCTTTCAAACCCCTCTTTTAAATGCACCACAAGGAAAGTACAGATCATTGCACTACATCAACCCCTTTTTGATACTTGCAGAAATCAATATACTTTTAAACAGGATAATTTTTTTAGTCTTCTGATTTCCTTTAGTTTGAAAGTGTATGATACTTAATTGACAGCAAATTTGTATGTGGTAGCATAGCTTTAATTTATCCTGTTACATCACTTCTGAATTTTTAAAAAAAATTTTTTTTGGTTTAAAAAAACTTGTCGCTCAGAAGCCATGAACTGTTTTATTTTACTTTGTCAAAATTCCTTGTTTTTAAAAATGGTTGTTTGGGTTCACTCAGGAAATGCATGTCAGGAAACTTGTACAATAAGTTTTTTAGTTGTGATGTATCCGTAACTGCTGTTACCTTTTTTTTTTCAAAGAAATATAATTGATTTTTAAGTTTTCTAGATTGTCACATGCTTTGTGACTAATGCAAGGAAATCAAGTCCTGTGTTGTGTTTGTTCCAGTTATTTCTATTCAGGCTATATTGTAGCTTAATTTTTATTTGCAATTAATTTATTCAGACTAAGTAAATACTTTTCAAAATAGCTGTTTGAGTTTGTCTCTGTGAGTTGCTTTTTGTATATCAACAGTGGGACACCAGAAGAAAAACCTAGGGGCCAGTAAGATAGCTCAGGGACCTCGGTTTGATCCCTGGTGCCACATGCCATGCCAGCTCTGCCCACAGGGCAAGCTGAGCTGGCCACAGAGTCTGGGCATAGCATTTTATGCCCGTAATCCCAGCACTGGGGAGGCTGAAAGTAGGCGGCTTACTCACTATGAGTCCAAGCTCTGTAGTGAGACCCTGTAACAACCAAATACAAAAACAAAACAAAAAAATTGTACAAATGCCTATCAGATGGCAAATGGGTAAACTGTGATCTATCCATATAATGAAATGCTACTTTAGCAATAAAAGCTGTTACTATGTATAATAAAATGCATGAATAAAAAATAAGTGAAAATTAGCCCAATCTACCCCATATTTTAAGAATACTCAGTTGAAATAGATGTGGAGTTTTCAGTTAATATAATTTTTTCTCTCTTTATTGTAATACTGAGAATGGAACCCAGGACCTCTTGCATGCTAGGCAAGCACTCTACTACCCCTGGTCTTGTTCTGTTTTCTTTTTAGTTTATTGGTACATATGTATAGTACATAATATTTATATTCCTTGTGTGGAGTTGGTATGTGAACACAACACCTCTTAATTCCTTTCTCATTCCTCTTCTCTCACCTTGACTCATTTCTTGATCCCCTTTCCTCTTTATTTGGTACATATTTCTAGTACATAGTGTATATATTCTTTGTGTGGAATTGGTACATGCATGTGACATCCCAATTCTTTGTTTTCACCTCTTACTCCTTCCCCTTCACTTTTGAGAATTTATCACCCTACTATTATCTATATTTTATTTGGCTCTTCATTTTTACTGTGGGTTTGGAACAGGGTCTTGCAGAATTTCCCAGGTTGGCCTTGAACTTGTGATCCTCCAGTCTCCCAAGTAGCTGGGATTAGTGGAGTGTGCCACCACACCGGGCAGTGTAAAACTTGGAAATAATCTCTGATTTATTAATAAAGGAACTTGATGGTGGTTAAAGAATGAAGCCGTTCTCTTAAATGAAGTCTCCCAAAAGTTGGCTTTTTATAGTTGCATTCGTAAATACTTCAGTGATTATGAAGTTTCATGTTCTTCTGAAAGCACCTGAATTTCCTTATGGCAGTTGGGAAAAATCTGGTTCACTTTCTATCAAATTCAAGTTTTAAAAACTTAGGCAATATAAATCATTAGGTGTTTTCTGTTTAAGTACTCTTAATGTGTTTTGTCATTTTTCCAGTGCCTTATAGAACACTTTTACTTATTTATTTGTACTAAAGTAATATTAGTATTTCAAATCTTTTAAATGCACTCTTAAGAAAAAAGAATCCTTATGGCTTAACTCTTATTGAAGCTATTTCTTTTTTAAAAGTTACTTAATGTGTGTAGGGAATTCAGTTGCCTTTCCTCTGACATGTTAGCAATCTTCTCATACGTGTAAAACAGGATAGAAGTAAATGTTAATGCCGATACATAACATCTAATACTTGTATATCCCTACCACTCTCTTTCCTCAAGATACCTCAAGAACCAAGACTGACCTATTATCTGACGCAGAGTGAGTAAAGGCAGTAGTCTATGTATTCTTTTACATATGTATAAATAATTCTAACACTTTGGCCCTTCATTCCAGTGTATCTTGTGCTCCCCTATTTCAGAAATGCTAGTTAAGATCTACAGTCCATCCTTTTTCTCTGTATATTCTTAAGCATTAACCCTGTAGTAAATCAAATGAGCAAAACTACATAACTGAGCTGTATCTCACATCCCCATTTTTGGAATTATTCATACAAAGTGTACTTTAATAACCTGCTTTCAAATTGTATCTACTTAGTCATAGAATAGAATACTGTGCACTGAGTCCTGCAGTAAATAATGGGTAATGTACCAGGAAGAAAATATCTCTACCTTGATGTAATTTGTATTATAATGAGAAAAATAGGATTGAGTAAGAAAAAAGTAAAACAACATGGGAGGTAGCAAGAGTGCTGAGGGATGAATAGAAAAGGCAGGTACAAAATATGTGTTGGGGGATGTAATGTTTACTATATCAAATGGGAGAGCCAGGGAAATACTCACTGGGAAGGTGGTATTTGAGTAAATATTTGAAGGTGCTGAAAGGTAGGATTACCTAGGAGAAGAGCATGTAAGCAAAAGAAAGTCACCATAAGGACCTTGAAAGGGAAGCCTACCCAAGATACTACTGTAACAGCAAAGAGGTATGAAAACAGGGAAAAGTATAAAATTAAAAGACAAAAGTTAAGGAGATTTGGGGTGAAGTTGTTTTATGAAATGCCTCCTGAGATTTGGGACTTGTATTCTGAGTGGTGTGGGTGACTGGAGGGTTTTGAACATTGGGGTGACACAATCTGAGTGATACCTGAAAAAAAAACCAAACAGACTGAAAGTGACGAGAAGATCATTGGAGAGAAAGGATAGTGGCCAGAATCAAGGAAATTATTTGAGAAGAGATCAGATTTTGGACATTCTTTCAAGACTGCTGTTGGCATTTCCTGGCAGATCAGCTATGGAATATGAAAAATGATTCTTCTCACATATCAGCATAGCTCTGGTACAACAAAGCCCAGAATTCAATTCCCAGTGCACACACAAACACTTGGTTCAGTCAGCTTCAGCAACTGGAAGGATGGAATTAATAAGGGAATAGGCACACCAGTGGTGTAGTCATGAGGCTCCTTCTACACAAGACTTGCCAAATGTAGAATGTCTCCCCTTTTTTTTAACTGCTGAAGTTCCCAACTATTCTAATTATGATCAGTTTCCTCATAGTACACCCTATGCTAGTTGAGAAACAAATCAACAAAGTATTCCTCCGGGTTAATGGTGGACTTCCTTACATTGAAATATAGTTGGGACAACTCTCGTGTTTCTCTTTGCTTTAGCTATTCTCTGAGGAAATGAAATTCTGTTTTGAACTGCAGTAACTTCCTTTATCTGAAGTATTCTGATAGTTTCTCTTCCTTCTCACCCATACACACCTTTTTACTCGCCTTTTGCCTTTTCAAATAAAATACTTCTCACCCATACACACCTTTTTACTTGGCTTTTGCCTTTTTAAATAAAATCTCCCCAGTTTTTTTTAATCAAATGTGACTACTTAAAATCCCTTTTGCAGTTTCAGAGTACAGGTTTGTGTTTTTCCTTGAAGTTTTGTTTTTAATATTCAAGTCCTTATGAAAAATAATTCTTAAAACTAGTTTATAAATGCAGCTTTTAATATCCCAATTCCCCAAAGGAAATATGCCTCTCTTTGATAACTGTCAACAGAAAAGAGTAAATAAGATCAAAAGAGTTTCCCAGTAATTGTCATAAAGTATATCCAAACATTATGTCAGATCATGTGAGAATGCTAGATTCTTTAGGTCTGTATTAGGTTGTAAACCCAGCTACATAAATCAGGATTAAACCACAGCATAAAATAAATTCATTACAGCTAACACTTGTTCACTCTGTCAAGCACTATTCTAGGTGTACCATGCTAACAATATTAGATCTAAAACTCAAAAATTCTTAGGAGATAGGAATGTTTATCTCCATTTAGCAGTGGAGACCAGCCATGGCAATATAACTTGCCCAGGGTTTTCATAGTTTATAGTAAAAAGGTTCAGAAGTCGAACTTGGAAGTCTCATTTGTGTGTACACAGCCACCATGTTTTCTTAGTGTGGAATGCACTTGAAGGAATTCTTTTGTAAGCCAGTCAGTACCCATGTATATTCCTTGGGTAATGAAAGAAAACAGAACTCAAGTTTTAAGCTACCAAAACAGTCTCCAAATGGGCACATTAGAAAAAAAAAAAAAATCAGAAGAATGGTTACAGAAGCTTATTTATCAGAAAATACATTTACTTAGGTTGAAAGAGGAAAAAACAGAGACACTACACAAGCAGTATTGACTATATTGTCAAACAATTAAAATTTTTTTTCAGTTCACAGTAGAGTTGAGTAATAGTAACCTGAACTCCAAGTAGTCATAAAGTTGTTCAAATCTTGAATCATGGGTAAATTCCTGGGTGGAGAGAAGTTAAACTGGACCAGGTATACAGGGATGAGAAAGTGAGATTGTGACATTGGCATCAATTTCTTTTTTTTTTTTTTTTTTTTTTTTTTTTTTGGAACCAGGGATTGAACTCAGGCCTTTGCGTTTGCCAGGGAAGCACTTATTCCACTGAGCCATCTCCCTGGCCCTTGGCATTGGCATCAGATATGTGTACAGTACTTAGGAAGTCCCAAAGCAACAGATGACTTAGGTGGTAGCTGAGGAAGGGTAATAAGAATTGATGAAGTAGTCTGCAGTTGAGTTTGTATGACAGTTGGAGAGGGAAGGACAAGCCATTTCTTGGAGAAAGGTCCAAACACACAGACTCCTTTACATACACACACACAAAAAACACACACATATGTATACCAGATAGCTTCAAATTTTAGAAGTATAACATCTCAAAATGACTAAAAAGTGTTCACTTGCATGTGTAAATTCTTACAAGTTTGTTATGTGTCATTTCTACATTCTACACAGCATGAATGCAGATGTTGATTATATTATTCATTCAAAAATTCAACCATAGCAGGAATCCCTAAATCAAGTATACTATGCAAAATTGCAGAATTAATAAAACTGTGAAGTGATACTTGTCATGTGATGAAACAGATACTACCCTTGGAACGTGGTCTTTTGCAGAAAAGCATTAAAAGAGTTCTTTAGTGCTTTGCTGTAAGCTTGTGGGCTTTTTCTTTAACATAGTTAACAATCAAAAGTTGATTGGGAAGTGCTTGTATGGTTTCATTATTGCTGCTGACTTCAAATGTGGCCATATTTGTTTACCAAAATGTTTTAATTCCTCTTTAAATACAAAAGGACCGTTGAAAATGTTGCCTGGGTGGGATTTCAGACAAGGCACAAATTCAAGCCTTAATCCATCCTGCCCTCTGATATCAGTCCTTAGATGTTCCTTTATCAGAGTAAGTAACAATCGGCAGTTATTCACTGTAAATAAACTAGGGACTTAAATGAGTAAAGGTAGTAAGAAAATATCAAGATAAGCAGCCTACTCCTCAGAATGCAGTTTCACTAAAGCCAGCATTTCTTGTAACTTTGTTAACATATTCTTACTTTCACCTCCTTGGCTCTACATGTGGTTATGAACCTCATTACCTGTAATCCTATGGCAAAAATCCATGTATTTACACACACTTATACACATACATATTTCCAATCCTTTTGGTATCAATGAGTGAATTTGGGTTCTACTTATCTTAGTTCCTTAGGTCTCTAATGTTGGTCTTTATGTGGAAGTAGACTTCAACTTCTTCATTTCAGGAGCTCAGTAGCCTCTTTGAAATAGAATATGTTAAATGAATTATGATGGTATCTTTGTTCTAATGACCTTTTTAAGCATTCAGTAGTTAATGGAAAGCATAACCAAAATAATTCATAGCTAAAACACTTGAAAGTATTCTTGTAGGGGTTGAGTTAGGGGGACAACATCCACAGCAGTGAACCAGCATAGCAAATTGCTATGTCGCAAGAATCTATTGCTATTAGCTTGTATTGAAACTTAACTATATGTTGAATTGTAACACCAATTAGGATGGCACTTTGATCTGCAAAAATGTTGTAGTTCAAAAAGTAATTGACGCATGTTTTCATAATGCCTTCATTATGATTAAGATTGAACCTGCTAACCAGTGAAGTGTACTATAAGATGGGAGTACCATGAACAAGAGAGTTGATGTAACATGCAGAAATACACAATTTTCCTCTGAGACTATTTCATTAATTTAAACATTGGGTCATTTGAAACTGTCAGTTAACCTGGATTTCCAAATATGTAAGTATGCCACTTAACCACAGGACCCGGTAGTTACCAGTAGGTTTGCACAGAAACAGCATTGGCACCTCATTGAATACAAACATTTCCAGATAACATATTTTGTTGCTTTGTTTCTCTAAAGTTTCACTATGTGTAAGCATGATGTAAGTCCCTTCCCTAAAGTACAAAAACAAAAGAATGATAAGGCTTTATTTACAGAGATAAATAAAGGTAATTTTTTAAATAAAGGTAATGTAACAAAAGGAAATTTAGGCAATGACAACTCTTCTTGGGTAGAAATTACACATTAACTTTTTTTAATTTTTTATTTTAATAAAAAAAATATCAATGAAAGTTTCAAAACAGGTTAGTAGGACAGTTACAATAATTAATACATTGCATATTGTTTTCATAGTATT
>PVKA01051775.1:0-12036 GCA_004027165.1 Ctenomys sociabilis | reverse complement strand
ACACAGATTCAAACAAGCATCTGCCCTGGGGTAGGCAGAGGGAAAGCAAGCTGGTCTGGGACCTCTGTTGGGCACATAACCGAGATCCCTGCACCCTCCAAGTACTCAGCACCCCCCTTAAGCGGGGCCTAATGCCTGTCACACCTGGCAGAGTTGTGAAGATCAGGTGAGACGCAAAGAAGAACCTTTGCAAGTGGCATCTCCTGTGCAAAGTAATACTAGTACTGTGGCTGCGCCTGGGATTGGACTCTCCCAGAGCATGCTCAGGCTGTGGCTGTGTGTGCTCTCTGCCTGTCAAGAAATGTGAGTTCCAGACAGAGCCAAGCAGCCTGGCCTCACAGGCGCAGGCGCTCATTGCTGCAGTTTAAAGGGAAACTGAGGGGCTTCTTCCTTCCAGCTTTCTGCCCTCTGTGTCACAGAGTACCTCGCAGATGGTGAGCTACAGGGGCACTGGCCAGCTGTGACTCCAGGCCGCTGCTTCTCAGACCAGAGGGCTTATACATAGACCTCTGGGCCGCATCCCCAGAGGATTTCAACAGTTCCAAAGTAGGGCCTGAGAATTTGCATTTCTAACATGCACCCAAGTGGCATCCAAAAGCTGGGTCCAGGCTACCACATGAACACTACAAAGTCAGCGCCATCTCAGACAAGTGAATGCTGAAGAATTAGCCAAGGGGCCAGGGAGATGGCTCAGTGGAATAAGCACTTGCCTGGCAAGCGCAAGGGCCTGAGTTCAATACCCGATTTTACCAAAGAAAAGAAGAATTACCTGGGGCTGTATACTCAAATGGATGACAGGGTGCTGTACCAGAGGCAGATTCAGAAAGCTGGGGGAGGGGTTTTTCTAACGTGCTCCAGGCAATTTTGATGTGACTGGCCCACAGGCCACTCTGGAAAAGGAAGCTTGAAAGTTACTAAATTAGAATCTTCATTTTAATGAGCTTCTCAGATAACTTCTACATATGTTGATATTTGAGTCCTGGGACTGGAGATAAACGCTTTCCTCTCAAATGCAAAGTTCTGAGTTTGATCCTCAGTATTGCAAAAAAGAAAAAAAAAAAAAAAATGGAGTCCTGCTGCTCTGTGGCAGTGGTCACCTGGAGTACATCTTTGTGTCACCCAGAGAGTTTGGACAACAACCTTAGCTCATCAGGAAAAGCAGCAATGATGGGGGCAGGGAATGGGGCTATAAAAGCTCCCTGGGCGACTCAAGGTGAGGAACTGAGTGGCAGAGAGAGCCTAACACTGGCACCCTATGGGCTGAAGGGCTTTTAGCCATAGATTGATTGAGAGGGCTATAAGAAGAGAATATCAAAGCGACACCTTCCATTGATGTGAGACTTTGCATTTTCCAGAAAGCTTTCACAGCATGACCTCATAAGGCTCTCACAATATTTCTGTAAAGTAGAGAAGGCATGAGTACATTTGCCCACCTAGGAGATGAAACAGAGAGAGACTTGGGAGAATTGTTTGACAGTACATGGACAGCCATAGAGCTAAGGTAGAATTATACCTCTTCCAACCCAGGCCTGCTCAACTCACACAAAATCTATGTGTACAAACATCCCAGAGACACGAGCAGACCTGTGCATGTGCAGCAGCCTTCAGGCGAGGCTTTTCAAGGACTGTGCTCAATGTTAAGAGAAGTGTCTGCCTTGAAATTTGGGAAAACTGAAGCTTGTGGTGGTGACGAATGGAAGCAAGAGTAGGCTCAGGAAGGATCCAGGGTCTCTGATTCCCATCCCTCCACTATCCCCCATGGTGAGGGACCTGGTTGTATAAGGAGGTTAAAATGATGGTTACCATGGTAACTACTTCTTATGGATGCCCATCCACATGAGATTTCCTTGGTAGCCTGTCACCCTGCCCCACTGTAGCAGGCCCACAGAAGTAAACCACTTGGCCAGGGATAAAGTCCCCCTGCCTCCTGTAACAAGGTTTTCTGGGTGATAGAAGAGAGTCACCCTGAAGGAATCCAAAGCAGGGCAGACTTTGTACCCTGGTGGAGGGGATGCCCCATGGGCTCTGTCTGCCTGTCCACCTGCTTCTACCTTCTGCTGTTCCTCTGGCTGCCCCACCCAGGGAACCATCCGAGTTCTGGAGGGCCAGGCCCACAGCTGATCTTGGCCCCCGCTGCCTGAGCTCCAGTCCTGAGCATCTCTGTTGCACCATAAAGCTTTGTTGCCCTGGGCCTCATTTCTGGAGGATGGCAGTGGGGATGGCGTCCATGGCTTAGACCCCCTGCGGCCCTCCATGCTCAGGGAGAGTTTCTTTCTGCGTCGCCACCATCCCAGCCCCTCTCCCCACTCCCTTCCTTTGATTCTGCCCTCCTTTTGCCTCCCTTCTTCCCTATGCCACCAGAAGCTGGCCTGGCCAGCCGGGCCCAGAGGCCTGGAACTCATCTCTACTCTGTCACATTAGCGATCCTCCGTTGCACGCAACACCGGCAGTCTCACATGTAAATGCATTTCCTTGCTGATTCTCTGCCCCCAAATCCACACCATCAGGAGCTATGATGTCGCCAGACCCGGCGCCGCTTGCCTCTAAGCCTCCCATACCTGGAGCACAGCACACAGAGAATGAATAGCTCACGGATGTTGAATGAGGGAATGAACAGCACCTGCATCAGAAATTAGGCATTAGGACCTTCCACTTCCCGTCCTGCCTGGCTGTGTGATCCAAAGGAGTTGCTTTCCTTCTCTGAACTTCCATTTCTTCTGTCTCCAGAAGAGGATGGTGATCTTGTGGCTGGGAAAGGACTGCGGCCACTCGGAAGGCAGGGCTACATTGTCTACATCGTATCATCCCCGTGGCAGCCCACAAAGGCCTTCCACATAGTGAGACCTCAAATCATTTGCTGCTTGGTACACATCCAGAACTCCGGGAAACTGAGGCAGGAGGCTCGAAAGGTGGAGCCTAAACTGGGCAACTTAGCCATTTAGGACAATCCTTTCTCAAAATAAAATAAAAAGTTATCTGCCAAACTAAAGAAAGAGACCACGAGTGCTTTGAGAAATGCAAGATGTTCCAGTAACTATAACAGAGTTGATGATGTGCAGAAGTTTCCTAGGCTGGGGCCTCAGGAAGGGCCTGGCTGCTTGAGTTCTTGGGGTTGCTGAACTACCTTCAAACCTTCAAAAAGACAGAGTAAAAATAAAACTTATTACTGCTAAGCTCCAGGAAAAGTGCCTCCTGTAGGTCTGTGCTCTTCTACTCTTTCTTCTTTGGGTTCAGACGGTTCGGTGGCGTGTGGCTCGGTACGCATCTGCTGTGCTCCGCTCTCCCTGCCTCCACCATATTCCCAGCCTGGAGCAAGTAGCCCACGGCCGACGTGTGCCCAAGCTCAGCAGCGGGCAGAAATGGCCATCACCTTCACATCACCTTTCTTTTTCTTTTCATTTTCTCTTTTTCTTTGTGGTACTGGAGATTAAACCTTGGGGGGCTCTGCTGTAAGCTATACTCCCAGCCCCTTTCTAAATTTTATCTTGAGGCAGGGTCTCCCTAAGTTTCCCAGGCTAGCCTTCAGCTTCCCAGCCTGTGATCTTCTTGTCTCGGCCTCTGGAGTAGCTCAGGTGACCTCGTGTCACCATGCCTGGCCCACTGGCATTTTCGAGGCGAGTACAAGCCAGCCTTTCAGGTGGGTGGTGATCATCTCACTGAATCTTCACAGCAACCACAGAAGGCCACCATCACTCCCATTTTATAGGAGAAGAAGCTGTACTTCAGAGTTGATGTCCATACTCTGCATGTGAGAGAGGTGGAAGAACCAGGCTTTGGTGCCTTAGTGAAAAGAGCCAGTAATTTTGTTGGTCCCCTTAACAATGGCGAAGGTGCAGGAGGAGAAACGGCAGCGCCCCACAGCCAGTACGGAGCTAGGGCCCAACACAAGGGCAGCCAGGGGGCACTGTTGAGAGCTGATGGATCTGCTCTTTGAAGGCTGCTGTGTTGCTCTATGGCGCTGTCCTTCAAATTTCTTTCACCCACTTCTTAATACACGCAGGAAACAGATACCCACATGCTCATCCAAGCATCTGCGCAGCCTGGCTGGGGGCCCAGACCCCGTGGCTTCTGCCTCATTGAACCCCAGAGCCTGCTCTTGGCACCTGCTCCCAGCCCCTGCGCACTCCCCTAGCTTCAGGCTTCTGAAAGCTGCAGATGGACCCAAAGCGGAGCTCAGCCTTTCACTTCCCTGCCTGACTCTAGGAAGCCTCCAGGAGAAGGACATGACTTTGCCTTCTCAGTCAAAAGGAAACTGCAGCTCAGCAATGGGAAGATGGCCAGATCACTGCAGGGAGTGACAGGGAGAGAAAACCCACCTCCGGCACAGCCAGCCGCAGCTGCATGGCTGCCTCTTTGCCTCTCTCTGTCCCCGTCCTCGCTCCTCCTAGCCACCAGCAGCCTCAGGGACTGTGGAACCCTGTGCAATTCCAGCTCTCCCAAGAAGCTTTGAAGAACACCCCATGACAATGAGCACCACGCCATCCTAGAAAAGAAGGGAACTCAGGTCTCTCTCTCCTCACATGGCAGCATCTGCTCTTTCCCCGCAGACAGAAAAAAAAAAAAAAGCATCATTTATGCCATGCAATTCTCTTGGGGGAATCTTTTCCACTACAGGGGGCCTCGTAGGTTAAATTATCAGAGTGTACTGGGAGAAGAGGCTGGGAGAGTCTTCCATCACGGCTCACCCCCAAAGCCAAGATAAATGCTCTTTTTTTCCCTGTTAAGTCTATAACTGCATTCGTTGGAAGAAAACATTCTCCCCTTAGAGAAAGAACAGGAAACCCTTTCCTCTTCACAGTGAACACCCCATGGGAGCCTTGTACCTGCTTGAGATCAGATATGGAAGTAGACTTCAGGCCCATGGTTTTCTAACTTTGGTGTACATGAAAATCACTAGGATGCTATAAAAAAATATACCATGATCCTTAGCTCACACCCCAAGCCAATTACAGCAGAATGTCTGCAGGTGGGAGCCAGACGTCCACAGTTGCTAAAGATCCCCCAAGAGATTCTATAGGTGCTAAAGTCTGAAGAGCATCGCCTTGGTGCGTCTGATTTCCCTCCCCCAAGTCCCTCACCCGCCATGGCCCGGACCAGAGACCCTGGCTGAGGACTCAGC
Source organism: Ctenomys sociabilis (assembly GCA_004027165.1). Lineage (NCBI taxonomy): Eukaryota > Metazoa > Chordata > Mammalia > Rodentia > Ctenomyidae > Ctenomys > Ctenomys sociabilis. Next base: position 6,917 of record PVKA01051775.1, on the reverse strand, counting down.
CCAGCCTTGGCATCTGGGCTAGGTGGGCTCAAGGTGCAGGAGCCTGAAGGACCTCTCACTACTCCTGTGATCATCCAGCAAGCCAAGCTTTGACCTTGGGGGCCGGCTCTGAAGACCCACTTCTTCCCAACTTCCTTCCCCTGCATTTACAGGTTGTAATGATTCGATTTTTACAAATACCATGGTGTGCTCAGAAAGGACTGTGTGATTTCCATACAGAAGCTCATTTGATTATAGGAACCCATTTCATCTGGAGATGAGATGGGTTAAATAATTTCCTTTCACTGTGCCTGTCTGTGTTGGTGGTATAGGACTGCCACTATGAAGTGTTAGTGCCTTACGGTCACGACCCATCTCCCTAACACTGCCTGCCAGCACACCTGCTCAGGGACTAGTAGGGAGATGTCCTCCACCGAACCCCCCACTTTCTCACTTCTCATCCCTACTGGTCTTACTATTTTGCTCTGAGCTTAACTTTTTATTTATTAATTTTACAGGCAATGGGTATATAGAAGGTAAAGAGCTAGAAAACTTTTTCCAAGAACTGGAGAAGGCAAGAAAAGGCTCTGGCATGGTAAGCCCACACCCCTTCTACCATAATGGGAGGGGGGTCTGTCACCCTGACCTATATGACCTTAAAGCTTTGTCCCATTATGCATCCAGCAAATAGACCTGGGGTCTCTGGTCTTGATATTTAAAGTTTTTATCTGTAAGGATTAAGATAAAACAGAATACTCCCTAAGAGCATGTTAACTTAATATTTCTGGGTGTATGGGATTGAAGGGTGACCATCGTAAGCACCAAGGGTTAATAAACCTCTCAAGGGCCAGGGAGATAGCTCAGTGGAATAAGTATTTGCCTGACAAGTGCAAGGTCCTGAGTTCGATCCCTGGTACCACCAAAAAATAAATAAATAAACCTCTCAAAACTATACATGTGTATTTCTGTGTATCCATGTGCAGTATAAAAATTGCTTTTCCTAAGGACAGAATCCACTGCTACCCTAAGATGCTTTAGATGGTTTAAGACTCAAGATTGGATGCCCACGATACCTCAGGTTCCTGCATTCTAGACTAGAGCTCCTCAGCCTCTACACCGTTGATGTTTGGGGCCAGTTAAGTTTTTGTTGTGAGGAGTTACTCTGTGCATTGTGGGAGGTTTTTAGCACCCTTGCATCCACCGGTGAGGTACCAGCCACACTATCCTTTAAGTTCTGACCATCAAAAATGTCTCTCGATTACCAAGTGTCTCCTGGGTGGGAGATGGGGCCATAAAATCCTCCCTAGAGAATCACTGTTCTAGACCAGCTAAGGCTGGAATCCTCACTGAGGACCTGGAAGAAAGTTAAGGATTTTGCTGATAGCCCTGGCTGCCCTTGTGTGTAGAGGTGTTGCAGACTTTTGAGCCAGCCCAACATGACACCAGATCACATCCTGGCCCCTTAGTGACAGGAGTGTTGTTTCCTTTGGTGCTAACCTGGTCCCAGTGAGTTTGCTGAAGTTTCTGGAGGGAGATGTGTGGAATACTGAAAATCTACGGTGATTGGAGCTGTTCTGCTGGGATTCCCGTGGCTGGTTCTGGGATGTGGAACACGCTCTCCCCAGCATCTCCCCTCAGGGCCTTTGGGTGCCCTTAGCCCTGCTGTGTGTCTGCAGGCCCATGCACTGCCTATTAGCAGCTCTTCTGGAAGCAATTAGAGATGAGTCATGAGCCCATCATGAGCTCTGAGTCAAAGCTCTCAGCAGAGCATCCCAGTAAGAAAGAGATCAAAGCCCTGGGTTTAGGAGGACTGAAGGTGATTCATGCATTTGTTTATCCACAGTACCCTCACCCCAGCCCTGCCCCCTGACCCCCCCATTACTAGGACAATCAGGGCTTAAACTGATTCTGTGATCGTGGAGTGTGTTTTAATGAAGTGCTTTAAATGTAAAGTTCTTTTTTGAGTCATTCCTTTCCTCAGAACGACTTCAGGGTGATTTTCAAGTCTACCCACCACAATCTAACTACTATCATCCAGGATTGGGTCTCAGGGCAGCTGCTGTGGGGTAGAAAGATACTGGCCTTGGAAGTGGGAGCCAGGAGTTTGAGTTCTGGCCCCACTTAACTGAGTGACCTCCTGAAAAGTCACTTTATCTTGCACTCTACAAGAGTGGAGAGGTCCCTGATCTCACAGGGGCCATGATAAAACTCAACTAGATCGACTCTATTTGTGATAAATGCCAGCTTATACTATGCATGTTTGTTAATATAAATAAGCATTGATCAACAAATTAAGATTGGCAAATTGAGACCAGTTCCAAAAGTAAAAAAGTGGTGGAAAGGATTCAGGAAAGACTCTTAGAATTTTTGTTGGCCCAGCCCTAGGAACTGTAACTCCCAACCAGAGGTCCATATGGGTGGAGTCACTGTTGATTAGGGATAGGAAATGCTCCCTAAGGCAACTAATGGGTCAGCAGCATCCCAAAGCAAGGGAAGGCTGGAGAACTTCAGAGTCTTGTATTTAAGAGAAGGAACAATGGGTTTAATGGAACTTTTAAGTTCTTTGCCTCCCTATAGTCAGAATAATTGAGTAAACTCTTTAAATCATCCCTCAGCTATGTGATGACATTTTCCTCACATTCCATCCAGCACAGTAAAAATCCCAGCTGTGGTAACACATGTCTGTCATCCCTGCATTCAGGACCATGAGGCAGGAGGATGCCAAGTTCAAGGCCAGTCTGAGCTGCAAATATATAGTGAGATCTTGTCTCAAAAAATTTAAAAAAAAAATTATCTGAGTAAAAAATGTTATGGAACTGGTAGGGTTAAAAGAAGAAAGCAAACAATTCACAGCTGTGATAGAATGCTGAGAAGCTCTCTTGGGGGTGCCTGAGTAAGTTGGGTTCTAGTCCAAGCAGTCACCTTAAAATGCTAGGACCTCTCTTCTCACCCCCGGGTGGTGGGTATAAGTGCAGACCCTTCTGATGGAGCTGTGGTGGAATCTACCTGAAAGGCCCAGGGGAATGTTTAATCACATACTACCAGGTGCGCCCATGGGTCCTGCTTCTCTTTGAAACTGAAGAGACAAAGTCATGAAGAAGAGATGACTCGATTGGGAGCAGCCCTGATGAGAACAGTGACACAGTCCTGATTCCCAGAGCATGGGCTCCACCTGGGTCTGTGCTGCATGTCAGTGACACAGATTATGCTTAACACTGGTGCACTGAGGCCCGTGACATCCATGGGACATGGCCAAAGACAATCAGCCCCTTTCCCTTCCTACAGATGTCAAAGAGCGACAACCTCGGGGAGAAGATGAAAGAGTTCATGCAGAAGTATGACAAGAACTCGGATGGGAAGATCGAGATGGCAGAGGTGAGCGCTTGTTGCTGGCCAGGGGCTGTGCTCAAGGGCTCTCTGTCCCCTGTACCTCTCCTGGGTAACAAGTCTTCAGGGGCCTCAAGGAGAGTTAGCCTGAAAGATCCCCCATACCACTGCTTGGGTGGACCAAAGAAAGAGAAAGCTAGAGGAGTGGGGCCTGCCCTCCAGGTCCAGCAGGTATTACAGACACATGATGAACCCAGCTTAAGGCAGGAGGGAGAGAAGAAACTGGCAATTTGGACAGTTCATGCCCCACCTGAAGGACTCCAAAGGCAAAACTGTAAATTCAGCATGGTTGCATATGTTTATAATCCCAGCACTCAGCAGGCAGAGGCAGGAAGATCCTGAGTTCAAGGCCAGCCTAGGCCATATAGCAAGACTGTCTCAAAGGCAAAAATACACAAAAATTATATGCACAATTGACATAGGTAATTTCCACATATAAGCATGATATATATACACCTATATGTGCATACACACATGGAGCAATGCTTACACATGAACATGTGTGTATCAAATACTCAGCAACGGAGCAAGCAGGTAGCAGTGTTTGCTGCATGAGGGACTTGCATGTCTTTGGAATCAAATTGCATAGGTATGAATTTGCATACAATAAACTGCATCTGTCTACAATGGAAAATTCTCTATGCTTCGATTTTAGACCATGAAATCACTGTCCTGATCAAGGTACAGCCATACTCTCATGCCCAAAATGTTCTTCCTGCCAGGGACAGCCCATCTCACCCCAGAATCCACCAATCATGCCACATTCGTTTTCATATTTTAGAGTTTTAGATACATAGCATCATCTACTGAATATTCTTTTGAATCTGGGTGCTTGCATTTTAAAGGCACATCACTTCCTGTCTGTCCAGCTGCCCTTATGATAAGGGCTGGGGTAACAGGAAGCACTTCCCTGAGTGGCTTCTGTTTCCACATTAAACTGCTGCTAGCCTCTGTTCTCCAAGTAGATGGCAAAATGTGCCCTCCACACTGCCTCTCCACTGGCCCTTTTCATCCTCTCTGCAGGAAAGTCCACTCTGCTCCCCAATATCCCTCTTAAGCATTGTGTTCTCTGTCCCCCAGCTGGCGCAGATCCTGCCAACAGAAGAGAACTTCCTTCTGTGCTTCCGGCAGCATGTAGGCTCCAGCGCAGAGTTCATGGAGGTGAGGCCAAGGCGCTTCCTTCTCTCCAGGTGCTGGGACCCACCTTCCTGTGCAGACCCAGGTCCACCTTGGTGCCTCATGATGGCTCCAGGGAGGTGCTGAGCCACTGAGGGCACTACTACTCAAAATGTGGCCCATAGCCCAGCAGCATAGTATCCTCTGGATGATTGTTAAACTCCCTGCTCTAGGGATCCAGAACCCATACTGTAGCAACAATTCACCCCAGGTAACAGTCATGTATGATGTAGGGATGAGAAGAAAAGTAAATTTGAGTCAGGGCAATTGGAAGAATTGTGTACATGCATAGGGGAGCCTTTGGGCATGTGTGGTGGGCATTTGCATATGATGTGGGAAACCCTGCAGAGAAGAACCTGGTTTTGTGATAGCTGGTTCCAGGATGTCCCACCACTTGTGACATTTTTTCATATTTTTATTAGTACATGTTTGCAGAATATGTTTACATTCATTGTAAGTAGGTACCTATAGTTAATATATTTTAAGTAATTTTTTTTTTCATTCCTTCCCCTTATCTCCCTCCCACTTCCCTATCTCTGGATCTCATTCCATTTGCAAATGATCTGTCTCCCTGTTTTGGGTTTTTTATTTTGTGCTTTATTTATATTTTGAGCTTCTTCTATAAGAGAAACCATGTGATATTCAAACTTGTTATTCTTACTTAGGTCACTTCACACTGTGGTCTCAGAGTTACCCATTTTCTTACAAAGAACTTAATTTTATCTTTCTGTATGACCAAGTAGTACTTCATTGAGTGCAAATACCACATTTTCTTTATCTATTCATCTGTTGATGGATAGATAAATACGCTACTTTGAAGATTTAGTTATTATGCAAATGTGCAGCTATAAACAGAGGCATTCATCACCGCAATATGGTGTCTTTAACTGTTTCAGGAAGATGCACAGAAGAGGGATAGGTGCACCAAGTGAATTTTCTATCTTTGTGGTTTTTTGAAGAATCTTCTCACTGGTTCTAACTTTATAATGGTTTATAATTTACCAGTTTACATTCCTACCAACAAACCTGCAGCCTCACCAGCATCTGTGTTTGTTTGTCTTCTTGCCTGTTTGATTCTTGATGAGAGCCATTCTTTCTGGAGTAAGACGGAGCATCAGTATTGTTTTAATTCACAATTCTCTGATGGGCAGAGATGATGGACTTTTATTTCATGTATTTATTGACCATTTGTGCTTCTACAAAGTGTCTATTTTCCTGTTGTCCATTTTGATTGGGCCTTTGGGAGGGTGATTTAAAAAAAAATCTTTGTAAATTCAAGATACTTTTTTATTAGAGTTGATAGAATAATTTGTGCTTTTTATTTTACTGAAGAACAACTGTCAATGAGACAATTTCAAATCAAATTAGTAGAACAGTTTCAGTAATTAATACATGGCATATTGTTTTTGCAGTGCTTTTTGCTATACAAGGTGCATACCTGATATTCTATTTACAAACATTATTAAAGCAGATGCCTCTCATCAATGAATTAAGAGAATGTAGCTGTATGCCTATCTTTTTTCAAAGCTGAATTATAGTACAATTTCAATAATTAATACTTTTTACATTGTTATCTTCCTAGCGGTTAGTACAAGAGGCAGACAGGATATCCTGTCCAAACACTATTAGTGCAAATCTTTTTTCTCATAGAATTACACAAAAGTACTGCATATTTATCCTAACTGTACTATTTATACAAACACATCATGGTTCTTCCTTTGTATCACCTTTTTTTTGTTTAGTCCTGTCAGAGATGGGTATTTATTGCCATTCAGTTATTATAGGTACTTGAATTCAGCAAAATAATCCAACACAGTCTAGCAGTCCACAATAGTAGCAGGTTATCCAAAGAAGTTTTTGACTAGAGCCATTTACAGCTCAGCTTATTATTATGGCCTTATTTTAAATACCTTGTTTTTATACTTTTCTGCTGGATGGTTAAGACCGAGATAAAGCAAGACCTATATACCAAAAGATGTAACTTTTGTATCTGATGAGGTCAGTCAAGTCCCCTCAGGGTTTATCCTGTAACCCTGTACATCACTTTGTAGATCCTTTGTCCTTGTCAGCTATGTGGATGTGTCATGGCCATTGCTTGACCAGTTTGCTCTCTGTGAAACCCTGAGGAAAAGTTTTCTGTCCATGTGACTCTCCTTAGAACTCTATAGATCATCAATCACATTCCTCTGTGGCTCCATAATCTCCTTGATCAGAAAATTTGGGGCACAATTTAGTTCCATGATATTACAGTACAGGTTCTCCCATGACCTGAGTATTCACTGACATTGAAAGACTAGGGCCAAAATGTTGGCTGACCTTGCAGCTCTTCCATTTCTCCAATTTTTGATCTGCAAACTTAGGTTGTTAACCATCCA
>PVKA01051774.1:0-12035 GCA_004027165.1 Ctenomys sociabilis | reverse complement strand
GCCAGGCTGGCTCAGACCTCCTTCCAGCATCCTCAAGCGCCTCTGCCCAGCAGCCTGGCTGCGGAGAGGCTGGGACCCCGCCCGCGCCCCCGCGCCCGGCTGTTCATCCTAGACATGGATCCGCGGCTGTGCCCGGGGCCCGAGGACCCGCGCCGGGAGAGGAGCGAAAAGCGGCGGGGCGCACTCCCGGGCCTGGCCCGCGCCCACCCAGCCCACCGCGGGATCATCCCGCAACGTCGGCGGTCGGCGGGCGCTGACCGAGCACTCACCGTCCGCGCGGAGCAGCACAGGTCCCAGCTGTCGCTGCTGCCCGGGGTACTGGGCCAGGTCCGCGCGCTCGGAGCCGGGGTCGCCCGCGCCAGACCCGCTCCTCGTCCAGGTCCCCGCCGCGCAGATCCTAGACAGCTCCGCCCGGCTGCCGGGGCAGGACACGCCTCCCGGGGGTGTGGCCTTGGGGACAGCGGCGCAGTCACGACGCGGCCCCGCCCCTCCTGCTCCGCTGAGAAGGAACAGAAAAGCTCGCAAACCCAGGTGGTGGATGCGAAGGCGGTGAATGGGGCGCTGATAACCCCAGGGTTGTGCTGTCCTCCCTTCCTGTCCTGGGCCGCCCTGGCCCATCTTATCCAGTCCCCTCCTGTCCTGTCCTGTTCTATCTCGTCCTGTCCCTTCCTGTCCTGACCTGACCTGTCCTGTCCTGTCCTGCCCTGTTTCACTCTGTCAGTCCCCATGTGGCCCTAACCTGTCCCATTTCATCCCGCCCTGTCCTGTCCTGTCCCACTCGTCCTGCCTGGTCCCTTCCATTACTACCCTATCCTGTCCTGTCACAACCCGGGCCCTCTGGAGATCCAGGTCTGTACACGCTGCTTGGTTTTTGTTTGTTTGTTTTGTTTTGTTTTTTGTTTTTGGTGGAACCAGGGATTGAACTCAGGCCCTTACACTTGCCAGAGAAGCGCCATCTTGCTGGCCCTGTACACCCTGCTTGGAACCCTCACAGCACCGAATAGGGGTTGGAGCAAGTTGTGGGTGCAAACAGCCGGAGCACAGGGTGCAGGGCCACGCAGGAAAGCCAGGAAACCCCGTGGGCGCTGTTGCTCCTGATGAAACACAGCCCATGGTGCAGCCCAAACAGCTCAGGCAGGGTAGGATCTCAGCCTTGGAAGCCACCACCCTAAGCTCCAGCAAGCACAGCAGGTAGCCCATCCTGAATCCAACTGGTGGAGGGCAGGTCCCTGAAGGCCATGGAGCAGGTTACAAGGGTTCAGGTCCTATGGGTCCCTAGCAGAAGCTGCCTCAAACCTGATGCCAGGGCCTAGGCCTAGCCCTGGCTGTGGAGCAAACGGGACCCAGGCTGCTGGTTTTTGGGCGATGAGGTAGCCTTGGCATCCTTGCAGCCCGCAGCTTTGCTTGGGGACCCTAGAGGGCCCCCTCCCTTGTGGAGCTCAATTAATTATTCAGGTAAGTATTCCTGGGCTAAATTATAGATATATCCCACGCACTTGCCCAACTGCTGCAGCAGGGAGAGTTTGATTGCTGTTGATTCTTTTTAAATAACGGAAAGTTAAAGAAAGTTCCGATTGCAATCAGAGAAAAGAGTAAGGACACAGATAAAAGCCCGGCGCTGGTGCAGGGGCCTCTTGTGCCTACCTCTCCAGTGAGCGCATCCAGAACTGTCGACTAGTACTCTCTCAGCTGTGGCCTCTGGCCCCAACACTAGGTAGAAGCCAGGTGAGGAGAGAAGGAACCTGTGGGAGCTCCTAGCCTCAGTCCACAGCTACAGTTCTTTCCAGAAGGGCTGCGCACAGCAGCTGGAGGCTGCCCAGACCTCGGAGAAGGCTCAGGGTCAGGGTCAGCCACTAGGCAGGAAGGCTGTCAGGAGGCAGTACAGAGAATTCTGGATCTGGGAGCTCTTTCCCAAAAGCAATTTGTGAGATCAATCCCAAGCAGCTCTGGAATGCTTTCAGGGAGATGAGTAACAAGATCAATGTGCTGAAGATGATGGTTCTACTGCAGCTCCGACAGTCTACTTGGGTCCTTTTAAAACGTTATCAATTATGCTGCAGGGCTGCTGTGGACTTCTGGTTCCTAGTATGGCCCAGAGAATATTAAAATTTCTATAGTTCTCGAAGACTATAGATATTTGTGCCTCTTATACTGGAGGGATAAGAGTTGCTAAAGCACAGTGTAAATGCAGCTGAGGAGGAACCACAGACATTCAGCCACCCATCAAGGCTACATAATAAACTTATGCCTAGGGCTTGGCCATAGCAGCTAAGTGTGTTTACCTAGCCAGGGGCTTGAGGCTCATTACCCAGACACTGATTTTATCTGCATAACTGAGCACTGCATGTAACAGGTCACACCATTATCACTATTTTAGAGAGAATGACATGGAGACTCGCATCGCTTAGGTGGTTTGTTGGAAGCTATATCACTGATTGTGTAGCATAACCAGGCCTTACACATCTGTGCCTGAAGTGTGGACAGAGCGGGCATGGGCGACAGTCTTCCTGTGTGCCTATATCCATGCGTCCACCCACATTCCTGCCTGTCTGAGATGTGTGGAGAGTGTGAAACAAGGGAGTTCATGTAGAACAACCTCACCTAGGCTGAAAGAAGCAGGCTGAGACAACTGAGGAGAGGAGCAGAAAGTGGGGCATGCTGGGAACAGAATGCTGCCAGGGATGGCAGGCAGGTGGGCCCTTGGCACTGGGAGGTAGACCATCAACCAGAGCTGGGGTGACAGGTCCAGGCCAGTTGGGGAGAGCCCCCCATTGCATGCACACAAAAATACACACATGCATGCATATGCACAGGCACGCACACACAGGCATGCATGCACACATGCACAACTCTTTCCCTATTTAAATAACCTGTTTATAAAACAAGAATCAATTGTTTCTCTCCCTCAATTTCTCTTAAGGATTTTTAGAAACTCACACAAAGAAGACAGTGAGTAGAAAGTTTTCTTTTATGACTAACAAAAATGCACTGCAACTTAGTCCCTACACTCAATTTTCTTTGGAGAGAAAATAATATTTTATTTTGAACTTTCTTCAGCCTCAGCTCCTCAAAATCCCCCCACACTCACCATCTCTGATATACCTTTTATCACAAGTAATTTATCCTTGGCTTTGAACCTGCTCGTTGTGGTACAAATGTTCCCACTCACTCTAAGAAGCCATTGTTTATGGAAAAATGGAACAAAGGGCAGCAGATTTTCCTTTGTGAAAAGTTGGACAGGAGGCATTGTGGGATTGAAACCAAGTGCATTATAAATGTTTTTGTTATCTTGGAGCACAGTCCAGAGTGAAATGCAATGTTCTGTTTACTCTCCTCAACAAGTGAGAACACCTCTCTGAAAATAGGTGCAATCCCCCAGCAACGAGTGCTGGGCCTGACCCCAGGAGAATGGGATGAATAATGGAAGATGCTTCCATCTGCCAGGAAGCTCAGGGGTGCATGGGGGTGGAGCCACAGATCTGCTCTGTTTCACCTGCTTGCCACTACCTCTCAGCTGTCTGACTTGAGCAGTTCAGAAGTGAGGGAAAGAGAACATGGTGGGGGCCTTGTTCCCATCCCTCCATCATAAATTTATGGATGGAAATAACCTGAGCAGCCCCTACTGCCTTGTCTGGTGAGAGCCACACAGCCAGTTCTTCTCACAAGTGAGTTTTCCACTCACTGGTGCTTCCCAGTATGTGTTGTGCATGTGCTGCTGAGGTCTGAAGGTATCAGAAAGGTGTATTTGGTCTGATTACTCTGAGTGTCTTTTAGTCATTTGAGTTTCAAAGTAAAAAAGTATGAGCTGGGCAGCTTGTTAACAACAGATATGTATGGCCACACTCCTAGAGACTGGGAAATCCAAGACCAACATGGCAACCAGTTCCATGTCCAGCAAGGGCCCATTTCAGCTTTGTGAATTTTGCCTTCTTTTTTTAATTTCAGTGCGAGGTCAACAGGATCTCACTATGTAGATTGGACTTGTAGTGATCCACCTGTGTCCAACCTCCCAAGGCCTAGGATTTTTTTTCCATAATTTTATTGAAGAACAAATAGCAATGAGACAGTTTCAAATCAAATTAGTAGGATAGATTCAATAATTAATACTTTGTATATTGTTTTCTTAGTGGTTATTTATTGTACAAGGTGCAGACATGATATTCTATTTACAAATGCTATTAGATCAGATCCCTCTATTCATTGAATGTAGCTGTATACCTATCTTTTTTTAAAAAAAGCTGATTTATAGTACAGTCTCAATAATTAATACTTTTTACATTGTTATCTTCCTAGTGGTTATCCATAGTACAAGAAGCAGACAAGATATCCTGTCCAAACACTATTAGTGTCAATCTTTCTTCTCATAGAATTACATGAAAGTAACTGCACATTTATCCTAACTGTTGTGTATATACAAATACAGAATGGTCCTTCCTTTGTATCCCCTTATATTGTTCAGTCCTGTCAGGGGTTCTATTCGCATTCAATTATTATAGGTGCTTGACTTCCTGAGATTACAGACACATGCCACCACACCATCTCTGTTGTCTACCTCAGCATGCCCCGGGGTCAGAACTGGCATGGCATGCAGAGGATTGAACCCCAGCCTCTGTGCTCTGCCTAAGCAGGTGCTTTAATCCACTGAGCTATTTGACCGTCCCTAGATTTTGCCTTCTTGCTGGTCCTCACAGGACCACAGCAGCAGGACATCTCTATGGGGCTTCTTTGACATTGTTCCCAGCTTATGATATGGACACTTGGCCAGCGAGATGGCTCAGTGGAATAAGCGCTTCCCTGGCAAGCAAAAGGGCCTGAGTTCAATCCCCAGTTCTGCAAAAAAAATAATAATAATAATAATAATAATAATAATAATAATAATAAATGACACGGACACTTTCTCTTCAGGAGTTCATTGTCTCCTCATGTCAGAGTGGAGGTTAGACTTTCAACGTACGGCTGATGCAGACCTTCAGGCCACGGCAAAGACTCAAGGAAAAGGGCTGCTCACTCTCCTGGACTCTGATGGCAGAATGTTCCAGGCGTGCTAGGTGGGTCCTGGACAGCTGGAAGGCAGAAGACTGAGTCCACACCCCCAGGTGGCCAGGCTCTGCCTGAGGGAGCAGGAGAAAGAGGCCCCTGGTGGAGCCCAAGAGAGCAGGGCAGGAGCATCACACAGATGCCTATGAAGGATCCTGGCCCCAAGAGAGGCAGCAAGACAGCACAGGTGCAAGGACTGCAAAGGGCCTGGCTTCTCCCCTAGAGCCTCTGCAACTCCAATAAGCATTGCCAGTAATGTCAGGTGAACGTGCTCAAGCTGAGGTCCATGCAAAGACAGGATGAGGACCTGACAGGCTCCTCTCAGCCCTTCTCCCTCTCTACACTCATTAGATTTGGTGCAGATATATGACACAGTCACCAGGGTGCACACAGAGCCACCAGACATCCTGACCTACAGGCTTGCCTTCCAGCCTGTCTACCATGATAACCCTCTCTCCCCGACCTATGCATATTTCTCAGAAATCAAGTAGGTATGAAGTGGTATGACCTGACATTAGCTCAGATTTAGTTTTCAAAGTGCAAGTCAATCCTGGAGTGGCCCATTCCAAGGAAGGCGCTCCCCATGTGGGACACAATGTGCCTTCAGCAGTGGCACACTCATGTGGCCTGAGCCTGTGGTGGGGACCCGCTGTTAGACACAGGCTGAAAAGCCACAGCAGGCTCACCCTTTTGTCCTTTTGTTCTGTTTTCCCTCTGAGTGATGAGGAACTAGGGCAGTGGTGGACTCAAATTGGGGAATCAACAGCCATCAGAAACAAATTGGAGCTAGGGAAATCAAGGCAAGACTGAGGCATTGGACAATGTCCTCGCAGACTCCCAGGCCTTCTGCAGTGACATTGTGTCACAGAGTTCACATTAGATGCCTACATGTAGGCCTTCTTAATAAATAAATAAAAAAAAAACAAAACCCACAGGTCTTAGTCTACTTCCACCAAAAATGAGTTCCCAAATCTCAGAAGGCCCTTTGAAATGTGGATAGTTGCATTAGGACAGTCTGGATTCTGTTCCCTTGGGAGTTGACTTCCTCCCTCCCTTCCTGGGTTCATTTTATTTTCCTGTTGTTGATCTGTATGCCATATTGGATAGCGAGGGTGTTTAGAGATGTCATTCAGCCCCTGAGAGAGCAGCAGGAAAGTTCCATGGGGCACAGAGCGGTTGTACCACCTCCAAACTTCCTGACCCCTCCCAGCCCCTGTTGCTTGTCCTTCAGTCAGACCAGATACCTCTTCCAAGCTGTCACCAACTGCAGAGATCTCGTGGCACCCACACTTTTCAGCTCCAGGGATCTTGGTTGTAGAAGCTGTTCTCACACAGAGGATCTGTCAGGAGCCCAGTCCAGAGTTTCCTTGATCACCTCTCTCCACTCCTGGTTGGAGACAGAACAAAACATTCAGCGTCAGCCAGCTGACAGGACTTAAGACAAAAACTGAAAATCAACAAAGCCCAGACACTGTGCAAAGGATGCTAAACACAGGTCTCCTCATCACTGCAGAGTGGGCACAGGTCTTACAGGCCTCATGCCAGGCTTTGTGGCCCCTGGAGCTCCAGTCTCTCTCTCCAGCTGTCTCACAAATCAGATCTCATCCTGAGTTAGCAAAGCAACCATAGGCTGCCATTCACAAAGGCTGCATGAGGGGGCACCGGCTGCCCTTTTCCTTCAGGCAGTTCTCAGCAAACAGCTCTTACCTGAATCCATACATAGATGTGAACCTGCCCTGGCACTGCTATGCCCAGAAGGCAGGATGTGCTTAGGTCCCTGAAGGAAGGCCCCGGTACTTGCTGAACTAGTCCAGTGGCCCATGCCTCAGAGAAGTGACAATCATCTGGGCCTGCAGGTGGGATGACACTTTTTTAATAGGGAGCAACAGAGCTCCATATGAATTCTAACAGCAACATGCCAGTTCTTTGATATCTCAGGAAACCCTTGACACTATGACTTAAGGAAGCCCCTCTGGTGTTACACGTAGTATGCTTAAAATGGCTGCATACTCCAAATTGTAGAATTTATGTAAACATGTAATTGAGTTGCATCAACTAATCCACCGTGGTCACTGCAATTTTGCAGCGTGTGTGTGTGTGTGTGTGTGTGTGTGTGTGTGTGTGTGTGTGTTTCAGAGCTCATTTCATTTGCACAGTACAAAATATTTTATAGCCTCATTAAAACATAATACACCAAAAGCACAGCCCAGAATCATTTAAAGTGCATAATGAAAAATAACTCCTTGATTACCATCAGGCGCTTCAGACTCTTGGCTTTTGAAGAATTATTGGATCACCTCCTCCCCTGATAAACTCTGGGAGGAAGGTGCTCACCTGTCTGTTGTGTGTGACGACATACAGACCTGCGTGGCTGCACTCTGCGTTTACGTTGTCTTCTATGTTGGGTGTGATCTATACTGGGAAAGACAATTATTCAGCTCTGCAAATGCACCCAGAGGCTACTGTGAGTGATGCATCAGGAAAAAAAAAATCTAAAAATAACTAAGTAATAAATAACCATTTGCAGATGGGAATTATTCATGCAATAGTCTCAGCAACAGCAGGTTTCTCTAAGACATTGTGGTATCTCTTCCTGATATTTTACTAGATGCACTAAATCTTCTCCACTTAAAGGCAACTCATTTGAAGAAGAGAGTGATAAAATTGACTGGATCCAAATTAAAGATATTTTAAGACAATATTGAACAAACTGTGGCTTTTATCTTAGAAGAGCTTCTCACATGCATATTCTCCTGCATTCCATAACGCCACCAACAGAGTCATTTCCAATGGTAGAACATTCCAGCAATTATTTTAGAATATCAGCATGCCAAAAATGGAAGGGCCATTCCTCAAAGTAGTGTCTTGATACCTTAGTACTGTCTTTGTTCAGTTTCACTCAGTTGAAGAAAGGAAAACTCTATCACAACAGTTGACAGTGGGCTAGAATATGCTATAGAAATCTTAGGCAGGAAGCAAGAGCTTATGTAGGGAGACCCCTTGAAATTGGAAGACTAAGCTATTCTTACTACTGATGACAAACCAAGCTTTGCAAGACAGTGAAATAATACAAAGTGGCCAAGATCTAAGACCCACATGCATAAGACCTGCCTTCATTCGTGATCTTACATGAGGGTTTCTTTTACTCAAGACCCAAGCCTCTTATTTGGTACACCTTTGAAGAAAGCCCCAGTTTATAAATGATCAAG
This sequence comes from Ctenomys sociabilis, assembly GCA_004027165.1. NCBI lineage: Eukaryota > Metazoa > Chordata > Mammalia > Rodentia > Ctenomyidae > Ctenomys > Ctenomys sociabilis. The sequence continues at coordinate 3,789 of PVKA01051774.1, read as the reverse complement.
CATTGATGCATGTATAGTTTGTGGTTTGGGCGATGTGGAAACTTAGCTCAAGAGGGTCACTGCACTAACAATATGTCTAATAACATGATTAACTTTCCTGTTCAAGACTGTCCCATCCATCAAGTGAGAGACCCTGGCTCTAGTTTTAAGCTAACAAAGAAGAAACTATAGTGTGCTCTTCAACTTAGAGACAAGTTTTCAATATTTTATTCCTTAGTTGAGTGTGATATATGAAAAGGACAATAGGACTACTTTATGTCCCTTATGGAAACATATAGATTATGTGTTAAGACAACAGACTCCAAAAATCAAGAAATTTCCATCTTTTCCTGACAGTATGAACTTTATTAAGTTCATACAATTTTTAAAAGTAATAGAATAATTATATCTGCTTTGGAAGCTTGTTTTGACAATTGCATAACTAAATTATGAGAAAGACAATAGACATGGAACAATTGAAATGTTTTTTCAGGTTATTACAGTACAGAGGGCCCATGAATAAGGAGAATCTCAAATGAAAGGAGAAGTCTGAGGTTGAATAGATGCAGAAAACAGAGGGCTCCACCTTAGGGTCCTATGGATGCCAAAAGAAGAGGAAAAATGAGGTGCATCTCAATTTAGAGTACGTGCAGCAAGGGCGGACCTTGGCCATTTGCCCTGAGGCTCTTTTTTGGGCCAAAATCCATCACTGAAATTCCCCCCCCCCTTTTTTCATTTATTTTTATTTTATTAAAATACAAATGTCAATCAGACAGTTTCAAGACACCTTAACCGTACACATTTGATGAATTCATACATTGCAATCTATTCTCATAACGTTTTGGTATTGTACAAGGTATATACATGATATTATATTTACAGATATTATTTTAGCAGATATCTCTTACCAGTGAATTAAGAGTGTAGTTGCTTACTTATCTTATTTTTTATACCTGAATTATATCAAAAATTCAATAATTATTTACCTAGTGGAAGACCATAGTACTAAAAGCCGACATAATATCCTGTCCAACCACCATTAGTGCAGATCTTGCCTCTCATAGAATTATGTAGAAGCACAGCATTATCTATCCCAACTGTACTGTCTATACACACACATCATGATTTTTTCTTTCTACAAACCTTCCTTTGTCTACACCTGTCAAAAGTGGGCAATCCATTGACATTCAACTAACTTAGGTGCTTGAACTCAACACCACAATCCAACACAGTCCAGCATTCTACAACCATAGTGAGTTATTCAAAGAAATTGTCGACCATAGCCATTTACAGCTCAGCTTAATATTATGGGCTCATGATGTATACTTCATTTTTATACTTTTCTGCTAGATAGTTAAGCCCTAGTTAGATCAAGACTTATATACCAACACAAGAACTTTATATTTCCTATGTGGTCATTGAAGTCCTCTCAGGGTTTATCTTGTAGTCCTGTACATTATTCTGTAGTTCCTTTGTCTGTGTCATCCATGTGGATCAGTCACGGCCAATGCTTGACCAGATTGCTCCCTGTGAGAGCTTGAGAGAAAGTTTTCTCTTCATGTGACTCTCCCCAGGCACACTTTAGAACTTCAATCTCTTTCCTCTGTGGCTCCACAATCTCCTTGTTCAGAAAAGTTGGAGCTCACCTGAATTTCATGATGCAGTACAGGTTCTCCTATGTCCTGAGTCTTCGCTGACCTTGAATGGCTAGAGCAAAAATGTTGGCTGGCCTTGTGGCCTTTCTATTTCTCCAACTCTGACTTGTGATCTTAGGTTGTTAACCATCCAGAAGAAAAGCTGATTAGTATCCTGCAGCATATGCCATTTACTTTGCCTTACCTGACTCAATTGATTTTACTTGTTGTATGTTGTATTTTACTTTGTATTTCTGCTTCTCGCTTGTTATACTAGGGAGACTATACGATATTTACACATGTGTGTCTGGTTTATTTCACTTATGAGTATATGTTCAAGTGGCATCCACTTCAGTATAAATACCTCAAACTTATAATTCTTAATAGCTGAGTAATACTCCATTATATAGAAATACCACATCTTTTTCAACCATTCCTCATGTGATGGACATCTTGGTTGTTTCCAAGATTTTGCTATCACACATTGTGCTGCTATAAACATAGGTACACATATATCTCTATGATACAATGTATGCAGATCCTTTGGGAAAATTCCCAGTAGGGGGATAGCCGACTTGAATGGGATTTCTAGTACTACTCTTTTGAGGAGTCTGCACACTGACCTCCACAATGGTTGTACCAGTCTACATTCCCACCAGCAGTGGAGAAGCGTTCCCTTTTCACCACAACCTCTCCAACATTTGTTGTTGGTAGATTTCCTTATGATAGCCATTCTTTCTGGAGTGAGATGATATCTCAGTGTTGTTTTTATTTGCATTTCACAAATGGCTAGCGATGTGAAGCATTTTTTCATATATTTATTTGCTTCTTTAATTTCGTCCTCTGAGAAGTGTATATTCATCTCAGATGCCCATTTCTGAATTGGGTCTTTAAATTTGAGGGCCCTGCTATATCTTAGTTCTTTATATATTCAAGACAGTAGTCCTCTGTCTGATTGCTTATTGGTTAGGATTTTTTCAAAGTTTGTGCATTGTCTTTTCACTCTGTTGACAATTTCTTTTGACATGCAGAAGCTCTTTAAGAAGAGTTGATCCCATTTGTTGATACTTTCAAGAGCTTCCCGTGTGAATATATGTTTGTTCATGAACTCTTTACCTACCCCTATGTCTTCAAGAGTTTCTCCTACTTTCTCTTCCAGGAGATTGAGTTTTTCTGTTTGAACGTTTAGATCTTTAATCCATTTTGACTTTAACTTAGTGCATGCTGATAGAGCTGGGTCAATTTTTAATTTTAGGCATGTACAAAGCCGGGTTTTCCAGCACCATTTGTTAAAGAGGCTATCTCTCTTCCAGCGAGCTTGTGTAGCCCCTTTGACAAAGATAAGATGGCTGAGTGTGATTATAGATGCCTCTGCATCTTCTAATCTATTCCACTGATTCTCAGGTCTATTTTGTTGCCAGTACCATGTTGATTTTATCACAGTGGCTTTGTAGTATAATTTTCAGGCAGGAATTGTGATGCCTCCTGCCTTGTCTTGATTGACCAAGATTGCCTTTGCTATTCTAGGTCGTTTGGGGTTCCAAATAAATTTTAGGATTGATTTCTCTATATGTGGGAGGTATATTGGTGGCAGTTTCATAGGGATTGCATTAAATCTGTACAGCAATTTTGGGAAGTATAGCCATCTTCACGATGTTGGTTCTTCCTATCCAGGAGCATGGAATATCTTTCCATTTTCTGAAATCCTCTATAATCTCTTTTCTTAGGGTGTTGTAATTTTCCGTGAAAAGAACTTTGACTTCCTTGGTTAAGTGAATTCCAAGGTATTTCATTTTCCACGGTGCTATTGTGAAAGGTATTGTTTCTATAGTTTCCATTTCAGTGTGTTTGTTATCTGTGTAGAGGAATGCTATTGACTTCTGCATATTTATTTTGTATCCTGCTATGCTACTGAATTTCCATATCAGTTCTACTAGTTTCTTGGTAGAATTATTGGGGTCTTCCAAGTAAAGTATCATGTCATCTGCAAATAGTGATAATTTAACTTCTTCTTTTCCTATTCTTATTCCCTTTATTTCTCCCTCTTTTCTAATGGCTGTTGCTAAGGATTCCAAGACTATATTGCATAGGCGGGGTGATAGAGGACATCCTTGTCTTGTACCTGATTTAAGAGTAAAAGATTTCAGTTTTTCCCCATTTAGGATTATATGAGCTT
>PVKA01051773.1:0-12033 GCA_004027165.1 Ctenomys sociabilis | reverse complement strand
CTTCCCGTCTTTGTGCTCTGGGTTTTGATTGCTCTTCTTTTTCTAGTTGTTGGACGTGCAACTTTAGGTTGCTAATTTGTTCCCTTTCTGTTTGGGAGTTCATAGCTCTGATTTTCCCTCTAAGAACTGCTTTCATCACATCTCATAAATTCCAGTAAGTTGCACATGAATTTTCTTTCTGTTTTTTTTTTTTTTTTTTTTTTTTTTTTTTTTTTTTTTTTTTTTTTTTTTTTTTTTTTTTTTTTTTTTTTTTTTTTTTTTTTTTTTTTTTCGAAGCCAGAGTTTGAACTCAGGCCCTTGCACTTGCCATGCCAGTGCTTATTCTATTGAGTCATCTACCTGGTCCCTTGAATTTTCATTGAAATGTAGACATTGTTGAATTTCTTGTTGGATTTCTGCTGCAACCCATTGATTGCTGAGTAGGGTGTTGTTTAGTTTCCATGAATTTAGTGGATTTTTCTGGTTTCTTTTTATTTATTTCCAGTTTCATTGCATTGTGGTCAGATAGTATGAGTGGGATAATTTCTATTTCCTTGCATATACTTAGGCATGACCTATGGACTAGTATGTGGTCTATTTTGGAAAATAACCCCTGTGCAGCTGAAAAAAATGTGTATTCAGCTGTGGTTGGGTGGAACCAGGTCCATTTCTTCCAAGCAGTCGCTCAGTTCTGCTACTTTCTTGCTAATTTTTCTGTGGTTGACCTACCTTTTTGAGGTAAGGGTGTGTTAAGCTCTCCTGTTAAGTTTATGTTCTCAGACATTAAGTTTTTCATGTCCCTTAAGATTTGTCTTACATAGCTGGGTGCGCCTGTATTTGGTACATAAATATTTATGAGTGTCACTTCTTGCTCTTGAATTTTTCCCCTGACCAATATATGGTGGCCTTCTTTGTGACGTTTGATCATTCTTGGTTTGAATTTGAGACAGTCTGTGAACAGAATTGCTACTCCTGCTTTTTTCTGAGGTGCTGGGGCATGTAGTATTGTTTTCCATCCTTTGACTTTGACCCTATGAATGCCCTTTTGAGTTAAGAGTGTTTCTTGTATACAGCATATTGTTGGATTTTGTTTCCTAATCCACTATGCCAGTCTATTTCTCTTAATTGGAGAATTGAGTCTGTTTACATTTATGGTTATAATTGAAATGTATTGACTTATGTTTGTCCTTATATTTCCCTGGTGTTGTTTATTTCTTCGTAACCTGTGTTTAATTGTCTGTCCTGTTTAGAGGGTTCCTTCCATTCTTATTCATGGAGTTCTGCTCATTGTGGTCTCTCTCTAGAACATCTTTCAGCAGCCTTCAAATGGATGGTTTTGTCATCATGAAATGCTTTAGTTATTATTTGTTGTGGAAGTATTTCACTTCTCCATCAAACTTCAGAGAGAGTTTTGCAGGATATAATAATCTGGGCTGGAACTTGTTTTCATGTAAGACTTGAAGAACTCTGTTCCATGCTCTCCTTGCCTTCATTGTTCGTGTACAGAAGTCTGCTGTAATTCTGATGGGTTTTCCTTTGAATGTGAGCTCCTTCTTCTCTCTAGCAGCTTTCAGTGTATTATTTTTGTGTTGGATTTCTGGGATCTTAACTATTATATGTCTCGGTGTGTTCCTAATTTGGTTGAAGTTATTTGGTGTTCTGTAAGCGATAGTCACGTGAATGTTGGATTGTTTCCTCATATTTCGGAAGTTTTCTGCTATTCTCCCCAAATTCTTTTTATATCATTTGTATTGACTCCTTCATTCTCATTGATATGAATTATTCTCACATTGTTCATGCTGCCGTCATCTTTCAGTTGATGTATTATTTTTTCCTGCATTCTTGTTGTTTTTAAGAGATCCTTTCTCACCTTTTCACTAGCCACGCAGGTGTTTTCAATATCTGAAGCTGTGTCTTTGCTTTCACTCAAACGGTTTTGAAGACTAATGATTGATATTTTTTGTTCTTCTATATTACTTTGACTCTGTTTCATGCATTCTACTTCTTTTCTCTATTGCTTATTCAAGGAATCCATCATATTTCTGATCTCCTCAATTTTTTTATCCATGTCTTCTTTAGAGGTAGTTATTAATTCTTTTTCTGCAGTGTTTCTTCCAAGTTGGGTTTCTTTTGTATATTTCTGGACTTGTTTCTGTATTTCAGATTCTATGATTTCAAAGAATTCTTTTTTGATTTCAGAACTCATTTCAGCTTTGAGTTCCTCATGACCTTTCTGTTGTTGTTTCTTTGCTTCAGATGCTGTTAATTCATATATTTCAGCTGGAATAGTGCTGTCTGCAGTTGTTCTGACTGAGCATAATTTTTCCACCCAATGTTTCTGGAATTTATTCTTTATTTCACATAGTATGTATTCAGATATTTCTTTTTTAATTTGGGGAATTACCTCTTATTTTATTTCCTCTATAAGTTTGTGCTGTTGTTCCTGTCCTTCTGTATCAGTTAATTCATTCATTGCAGCTGAGCTAGTGTCCTCTCCCCTTACTGGTGAACTCGAGTTCTGGGTTTGCTTTTGTCCCCTTCTTTTTGTCATTTTGTATAGCACTGTCCTTTGACCTTTGGTGTAGAGCTTTGGTGCAGCTATAACCTTAGCTTGTTATGAGATTCGGGTGCCATTCTATTACTTTTGAGATTATCCAGGTATGCCTATCCTGGATCTAGCTGTTGTGTTCAGTTCATTTTTTGCTGCAGCTCCTTTGGTTCCCCTCTTTTGGTTCCCTGTGCAGGCAAGCATGAACCAAACTGCGATGCAGAGGAAGTAATGAAAATTCCCAGTCTTAGCTAGCTTTGGGGCATGGAACTGGAAAATTGTCTTTGTCGTCCCTCCTGTATCAGGCAGGCCACTCTCTATGTGGGTAGGCCTTGGCTTTAGTGTGTCTTCTGGGCTCACAAAAGAATAGTGGATGATGTTTTTCTCTGAGTAGGCTGTACTGGGTCAGCCAGCCTGTGCTGGGTCTGGGTCTACAGGCCGTGACCCAAGAATGCTGGGAAAGGTCCTTCCAGTGTAATAGGTCTGGAGCCCTCACTCACAGTCCAGGTTGCGCTGGGTTTTCGGCTTGGGACTGGAGATTGCTGAGAAATGCCCCTCTGGCGTGGCAAGCTTGGAGTTCTCACTCCAGGCCAACCTGCACTGGGTTTGGGGCTGTGATGTGGGACCGGCAATCACCTCAAAGTGTTTCTCTGGTGCAGTGGGCCTGGAGCTCTGACTGGCCCATGGCACGTGGGGGAGGCACGGAATCCCTGGAAAATATCTCTCCAGCACGGTGGGCCTGGATTTCTACACTCACTGAACTTTGATGCCCAGGGAATCAGGGAAATTCCCAATTGCTCAGCAGGCTTTAGGTTAGGGGATCCGGAGAGGTGCTGGTGAGTGAGTCCTGAGATTTCAGGCTGGTCACTGGCTTGGAAGGCTTCAGGGCAGGTATCCGGGTAGTGCATGTGGAAAGAAGCCAATGACTCTCCCTCAGACTCACCACATGCTCACTGATCTGGGAAGCCTGGTGAGTCGTGCAAATTCCAACTCACTGGGAGAGCTTGGGGCAGGATCGAGGAGGCCGCTATACTCAGCTGCTGTCTCAAACCAGTCTCTGGGTGGCATGGGTAGATTCAAGCAGGCTGCTGGAGTCAGCTGCACTGTCTGGGGCTGTCTCTGGGGCTGGGCAGGTGTTGGCCTGGTTTAATAATATTCATAAAATTAAATCTGAGAAAGTCACTTCCTGCTACACATTTGATTCTGTGTAATCTTATTTCCATTGTTCCTTTCATTATCCTAAGATAGGTAGAAAATTAACAAAAGTCCAAGACATCTCTGATGCTCCAGGGAAAGACACATGAATTTAGGAATTTATAATTTGAATGTAAATCACCTTCACTCTACTCCTATGTATTTAAGAGTTTATAATATATACTACATGTTACACTTGTCATTAAGATAATCAACTCTTGGAAAAGCATGAGTGTTGAGGGTTCCTGAGATAACATAACATCCTGTCAGCCATTTATATTGCACACACCTAGAGACTCAGAGAAAGGTACCCATGCTGATGCACAAATCCTTTAAATTTTGAAAGCCTAACATGAAGGCCAAAATAAATAATGTTTGAAAGCCTCATTTATCAGGTGTTTTTATTACTGTTCTATTTTATGAATCTTGTTTAGTGTTTTATCATCCCAGTATTATTTTTTAAAAAAATTTGTTCAATCTGTGGAGGTTTCAGTCCACACAACTGGTTCAAAGGAAGACTGGAACATGACAGAGGGCAGCATTTTATAGCAATGGAAAACAGCAAAACTCGAAGAGCAAAAGGGAGGACTAGTAGCAGCAATATGTCATATGCAGATTATCTGCTGCAGGCTGGTTGTAGCATTCACATCTATAATCGCAGGTGCACATACACCCATAATTCCACCAGCACTCACACATAATCCCAGCCCTGGAACATGAATTAATTACAAACCGTAGAAGTCTTCCCCATAATGACATGAGACGACAAGACACAAATTATACCACCAGTAATGCTGAGCTTTTCCGTATATTTATTGGTCTTTTCAACTTCTGAAAAAATTCTACTCAATTCATTTGATCACGTTTGGATTGTGTCTTTTATTTTGGAGAGGTCAATTTTTCTGGAGATCGTTATATATTTTAGATATCAGTTCTCTGCACATAACATGGTGGGAAAATTATTTTCCCATTCTGTTTGTTGTTTCTTTGGCCTGTTGGCTCTTCCCTGTGCTGTACAGAAGGTTTTTAGATTGATGTATTCATATTTGTTGAACCTTGATGTGTATTTTCTTCTTTTTTTTTCAGAACCTGGGATTTAACTCAGGACCTTGCACTTGACAGCAAAGTGTTTATTCCACTAAGGCATCTCCCCAGCCCCTTGATGTTATTTCTTATACAATTGAAACTCTGTTTAGAAAGAACTTGCCTACCTCTTCAACAGTTTTATCCATTTTATATTACAGGTGGCTGAGTGTTTCTGTTGTACTATTTAGATCCTTGGTCAATTTCTATTTTAGTTTGCTATATGGAAAAAGATAAAGGTCTTGTTTTGCCATCCCGTATGTATGGGATGCATGAGGTGATTATACTAAGAACTTATACCCATTTTTTGAAAATATCAGTTAGTGTATAGAATTTTCACCTTGGCTTTGTATGTTGATATTTGTGAACTAAGAAACCATATTAAGTACAGCAATATTTAATATAAAAATCATGGTATTTGAGCATGTGCTCTTGGTGTTCCAAGTGTGTTCTATTCCTAATGTGACATTAAGTACTGTCTTTAACATAATTTTTGAAAAGGTAATAAAAGAAATAGAGACAAGAACAAAAATTTTAGATTTCTTGAAAGCAAGTGATAACATTGTCATATGTCCAATCTTATGTAACTATATCTGTCAATCTGAGCAAGAAATTTGATGATAAAATTAGATAACTTATCAAGTATTGTTGATAGCTATTCCTGTTTTGAAAATGTGTAACATAGGTGCCATTTTGTTACCTTGTTTTTATCTTTGTTTCTGATATTTTTCTTGCTTTTGTTTTTACTCTTCAAAATGAATGAAAATTATAATAAAAAAAGAATATGCATAAAACATGGTATTTTAATTTTATATGATTAACTTACCATCTGAATCTTCATTTTAAAACTATGCACTGTAAGATGGTCATATCTTCATCCTTCCTTGTATTGGTAAATGCAGGTTTTTTTTTTTTTTCTTGGAACCATGAATTGAACTCAGGCACTTGTGCTTTCCAGAGAAGTGCTTATTCTATTCAGCCATCTCTTCAGCCCTAATGTGATATATTTTCATAGTTATTACTTTGAGGGTACTTTCATGATAAGAATTGGTCTGGTATACCTCCATGTACACTCTGAAATGAGATAGCATTTGTTCCTTTTATCTTATAGCTATTGTGGTATCCCATTATTTATTCTACTGTTCCAACTTCAACTAAGATCATGTGCTCTAATGTGTGTGAATGCTTTTCTCGAATATTTATTTCTTTCATTCCTTTTAACATGTTGTTAAAAGAAGAGTCTTCATGAGCAACAAGAATAATCTATGGATTGAGTGATAAATGCCAAAAAGCAAACTCCTTAGCTTTCTTTAACATCAGTTATGCCTGCTTCTTCATGTTGATTTTAACTTCATCCATATCGCCGGTTGTGTTTAATTTATGAGTACAAATCCTTTACTTTCTCAGTCGTTTTACAAACTGATCATCTGTAAGAAAACATCCTAAATAAATCTTACTCATTGTTTGCCACTTTTTTCATTATCAAAAATTTATATTAAACAATATTCACATTAAACAATATTTATATAAAAATATTTTTAGTGAAGTAAGTTTTTGTAAACAGAATTTTTATGAGTTGTGCAGTTTTGTAGAATCTACCAAGCTCTGCTTTCAATTGAATCTCAACTCTTTATATTTAATACAATGATTGCAGGGGTATTTTGTTGTTATTTTTTATTGTTTAATCTGTTTTTTCATTTATTTACTTATTTATATTTTATTTTTTGAAGTAAATTCTTGCTATATGTTTCAGCCTGGCCTCAAACTTACAACAATACTCCTGCCTCAGCCTTCCAAATACCGGGATTATAGATACATGTCTCAACAACTGGCACATTAATTTTTTTCCATTTTTTTTTTTTTTTGGTGTTTTATTGTTTCTGTTGTTTACCTGTTTCTTCTCACAGAATTCCAGATTTTTGTGGGTGTTGTGTATTTGTAAATCTTTTTCAAGGATTTCACTGGGCATTTCAATACGCATATATTACTACAGACACTTACAAATTTTAATGAAAAATAAAATCTTCATCTTCCTTCACAATTCTACTGTACTCCCTTTATAACCCAAACACGTATATTTCCTGAACAGTCACATAAAATTAGGTCAAATATTGATATGGTATTTCACAATCATGAAATTAGAAAAAATGAGGGGGAAAAGAAATTATTACATTTATCAACATGGCTACTCAATGTATTGTGTTCTCTTTGTCTTCATATTTCAAAATTGCTTTATCATTTCTTGTCTCAACAATGACCTATTTTTAAAAGTAAGTCTGTTGGCCACAAGTTCTCTTAATCATGCTACAACTGATAAGTCTTGTTTATTATTATTATTATTACTGTTATTATTATGTTTTTAGGGAAGTGTCTACAGGGTGTACAGGGTCTCACTCATAGGTCAGACTCACAGTGATCTGCTGGTTTATAGCCTCTTAAAGAAATGACATTACAGGGGCACACCTAAATGCCCAGTCTCAATTGTCATGTCAGCATGCTCTGGGGGTGGGGCCGGCAGAACATTCCCGGGGATCAAACCCTGGCCCCTGTACCTTCTTGAAGTCACTTTAATCCCCTGTTTTTTTCTTTTTAATTATTGAAAGATATTTTAATGGATATAAAATTTCTGGCTAATAATTATTTTCTTTCAACTCATAAAACATATTTCACTCATTTTTGGTCTGGGGATATAGTTGTGTAGCACAAAAGCCTGCCTGGCAAGTGCAAACTCCTGCTTTCAATCCCTGGTACAAAAATATCAATTATTTTTTCTAGCATCAATAAAATCTGGTTAGAAATACCTTATGACTTCAATTGCTTTTTGACAACAGATGGGGTTTTTTGTCTTTTACTCACTTACTCTTTAACTTTAGTGTTTTTAGGCCTTCGATCATGATGTGTTGCTTTGAATTTATCCACTTTGAAGTTCATTAACCTCATTTAGTATACAGTGTTAAGCTTTCTACAAAATTGTGAAAATCTTTCCTGCACAATCTTGCTGCATATTCTCTCAGCCATACTCTTTCCACTTTCATGCTTTTTCAACAAATGAAGTGGAATCATATTAATAATTGATGAATTAAGCAGTTTATGATGAATCTTTGAATTAAGAAAATTCTAATATTTTTGTGATCTCAGAATTACTGCATGTTGATTAGCCTTATTGTTGCACTTTTGGTTTGATTTGTACTTGATATGAGTGATTTTTACTAAAATTGAACATATTATATATTGTGATATGATATTGAATTATGTTTAAAGCATTTTTATGCCTTCTACTCACACTATTTGAACAGAAGTCAATGCTGCCTTACAGCTGCCCATGTTTGGGAAGAGAAGGCTTACAACTTAGTCTACAATGATACCAAGTAGTAAAGGACTCTACATAAATGTTAGGTGAAGTTAATATTTCTAGGTCCCTAATAGGACTCAATTGAGTATAACTTGACTAAAAAAGGTAAAGGTATCAATTAGTACTTACTTACTATCTGGACCTTAATGGTATGTAGTTAGGGTAGAGATCTGTGTTACTGCTGTTCATAGCTGAAATTCCCACCATATCTGAAAGCACACAAGTGAAAAAAAGATGTGTACAGAATGGATAATTTACTACATTTGTTATAGTTTGTGTCTAGTTGTCACTGCAAAGCCTAATCCAGTCATGGGGCAGATTTCTAGAGTTTGAGATTAATTCATGATTAAAAGCTGGGATTATAATGGCTGGGGAGATGGCTCATTGCAATAAGCACTTCCCTGGCAAGTGCAAGGGCCTGAATTCAATCCCTGGTTCTGCCAATAAATAAATGAATAAAGAAATATGGGATTATGGCTCTGAGTACTGCTATGATTATGGGTATGAGTGCTACACATAGCCTTGTGCAGATGGCCTGAATGTAGCATAAGACAGACAGGCAGACCTGCCCTTGTGGTTGCTACTCCACTTTTTCCTGTCTGCTGTTTGCTGCCACTGAAGGGTTGCTCTGTGTCCTGTGCCACTCTGCCTTATAGTCAACTGAGTATGGGCAGGAAGCTCCAGTAACGGTAACCTAAATAAACATCCCCTTTCTTCATTTTGGGTGTCAGGTATTTGTCCCAGACATGAGAGAAGAGTAACTGAGGCAGCATTATAGTTAAGATAAAATTATAGGTTCCCCCTTGGCCTTTAATGACGTGTTGTGAATGGAACCACAAATTTTCACCATGGTCTTTTTTTTGTAGTATGATGGTTGCTGTCTACAAGTTTTCTGTCTTTCTAGGTTTGTATTTTCTTGTTTTTTTTTTTTTTTTTTTTTTTTTTTTTTTTTTTTTTTTTTTTTTTTTTTTTTTTTTTTTTTTTTTTTTTTTTTTTTTTTTTTTTTTTTTTTTTTTTTTTTTTTTTTTTTTTTTTTTTTTTGATGCACAAAGCTTTGCTTGGGGCTACTTTTATTAGTAACTGAAAATATTTATTTTTTGTCAACATCTCTACAATATAGTCTGAGATATATGGAACAAAAAACAAATAAGAGCCATACAAACAAAGTTGAAATTTGTAACTTACTATTGCACTAATTCATCATATCCCAAGGTCAATAGCTAGTTTCCTTTTGTCCTGGACCTTTCAAGATCTTATACTACTACTGATGTGGTGCATTACATTTAGGGAATTGAGTATGTTGAACCATCCCTTTATCCCTAGGAAGAATACCACCTGGCCATGATGCATAATCATCCTGTAATTTTGCTAATATTTAGTATCTTCACAACTTTGTGCATGGTCTATAGTTATGTTTTTGGTTAGGTGTTTCTCTGATTTGTTTATTAGTGTGATAGTTGTCTAAAGAAATGAGTTAGCAGCACTTTTTCTTTTTAATTTTAAAGAAGATTTTGAACTAGTGGGACTAAATGTTTTCCACATTTCTTGTACAATTGAGGTGTGAATTCATCAGGACCTGTACATTTCTTTGTTGCTAATTTTTTTAAGATAGGTCTTGCTTTAATTTTTTCATATTTTTTATTGAGAAGCAAATAGCAATGAGATATTTTTAAATCAAATCAGTAGGACAGTTTCAATAATTAATACATTGTATATTGCTTTCTTAGGGGTTAATTGTTGTACAAGATGCAGACATGATATTCTATTTAAAAACACTATTAGAACAGATCCCACTATTCACTGAATTAAGAGAATGGAGCTAAATATCTATTATAACAATTTTAAATATACAGATAGAAAATGGTGATTCATTTGTATCTCCTTTTTTGTTCAGTTTTGTCAATTATATATTATAGGTGTGTGACTTCAGCAAAATATTACCAAACAGTCCAGTAGTCAATAATAGTATTGGGTTTTCTATATGACTGGCAATGTTAGAAGTTGTTGACTTCAGTCATTTACAGCTCAGATTAATAATATTGCTTTACTTCTCATACTTCAGTTTAATACTTTTCTACAGGATGTTTAAGATCAAGATAAATTAAGACCTATGTAACAATAAATATAGCTTTTGTATCTGATTAAGCTCAATCAAATAACCTCAGGATTTGTCCTGAGACCCTGTACTGCAGTTTGTAGAACCTTTGTCTGTGTCAGCCATGTGGATGACTCATGGTAACTGCTTGACCAATTTGCTTTCTGTGAAAGCCTGGGAGAATGTTTTCTCTCCAAGTGACTCTCCTTAAGAACACTCTACATTATCAATCACTTTCCTCTTTGGCACCAAGGTTCTTGATCAGAAAATTTGGGACAGAGCCCCAGAGACTGGCCAGAGACAGCGGGGCCGACGCCGTCATCCTCGTGACCCAGCCCACACGTGCCCAGCCCCAGAGACCTCCCAAGACAGCGAGACCCATGGTCTGAGACAGCAGCTGACACCAGCGGCCTCTTGGATCACCCCCAAGCTCTACCAGCAAGTGGGAATTTGAACGACTCACCAGGCTTCCCAGATCAGTGAGAGTGTGATGAGTCTGGGGAAGAGCCATTGGCTTCCTCCCACGCACACTACCCAGAACCCTGCCCCCAAGCCCTTCAAGTCAGTGACTGGCTTGAAACCTCAGGATCCACTAACCAGCACCTCCCTGGATCCCCTGCCCTAAAGCCTGTGGAATGAGTGGAAATTTTCCCGATGCTCTGGGCAGCAAAGTTCAGTGAGTGAAGAACTCCAGGCCCAACGTGCCTGAGAGACATTTCCCAGGAATTCCCTGCCCCTGCCAACCATGGCCCAGTGAGAGCTACAGGCACACCGTGCCAGAGAAACATTTCCAGGTGATTACCGGTCCCACCACAAAGCCCAAGACCCATTGCAGGTCAGCCTGCAGTGAGAACTCCAAGCCTGCCACACTGGAGGGACATTTCTCAGCAATCCTTGGTCCCATGCCACGGACCAAAACCCAGCACAGCCTGGCCTGTGAGTGAGGGCTCAAGGCACACTGCACCAGAGTGACCTTTCTCAGCCTTCTCGGGGTACCACCTGTAGACCCCAAGCTAGCACAGGCTGGCCGACCCAATACAGACTACTCAGTGAATAAGATCATCCACTATCCTTTAGGGAGCCGAGAAGACCCACCAAAGCCCAAACCTGCCCACCTGAGGAATGACCTGCCTGACACAGGAGGGCTGACCCCGGGAACCAACAGAGGGGAACCAAAGGAACTGCAGCTAAAAAGGAACTGAACACAACAGCTAGATCGAGGATAGGCTTACCTGGATAATCTCAAAAGTAATAGAATGACACCCGAATCTCATAACAAGCTAAGGTTATAGCTGCACCAAAGCTCTACACCAAAGGTCAAAGGTCAATGCTATACTAAATGACAAAGAGAAGGGAGAAAATGCAATCCCAGTCCTCGAGTCCATCAGGAAAGGCAGAGGACACTAGCTCAGCTGCAATGAATGAATTAGCAGCAAAGGAAAAACAGCAGAAAGCTATAGAGGAAATAAAATGAGAAGTAATTCCCTAAATTATAAAACAAATATCTGAACACACAGTACCTGAAATAAAAAATCAGTTCCAGAAACATGGGTGGAAAAATTATGCTAACAGTATCCTGCAGCTCAGCTTTTCTTCTGGATGGTTAACAACCTAAGATCCCAAGTCAGAGTTGAAGAAATAGAAGAGCCACAAGGCCAGCCAACATTTTGGACCTAGCCTTTCAAGGTCAGCGAAGACTCAGGACATAGGAGAACCTGTACTGCAATATTATGAGACTCAGGTGAGCTCCAAATTTTCTGAGCAAGGAGATTGTGGAGCCAC
>PVKA01051772.1:0-12017 GCA_004027165.1 Ctenomys sociabilis | reverse complement strand
TTTCTTTCTTTCTTTCTTTCTTTCTTTCTTTCTTTCTTTCTTTCTTTCTTTCTTTCTTTCTTTCTCTCTTTCTCTCTTTCTTTCTTTCTTTCTTCCTCTTGGTGGAACCAAGGATTGATCAGGCCCTTTTGCTTGCCAGGGAAGTACATATTCCCTTGGCCCCTATTTTTTTTTAATTTCCTAGTGTTGTTTTTTACCACAAATGAAGCTACACTAAAACAATATTATTTTCACTGTAATTTTTCCAGTCTTAAGCTCAGTAGTAGCACAGAGATTTTTTTCTTGAATTCTCAAACTAGGAAATATTTAATCTTAAATCTTATCACAGCAGATTGTATCTTTACTTCATAGGATTAAAAACTTGCTATGTATTTATCTATATATTTTTATGGAAAAACAATTGCATGCCTATCTTTTTGGCTACCATTGTGTTTTATGTTTATAAGTAGAGATTAAATAATTTCAGCAAATTAAATTTAGTAGTAAAATATGAATAAATGATTCCAATGTATAATGCTAATAGCCATAATGCATAATGTAGATTAATATACATGTTTTAAAAATTATAGCTTGTACTCTCTTTTAGTTCATTGAGAAAAAAGGTTTGTACTTATATATTTCAGATAAGATATCATGTCTATATTTTGTTCTATGAATAATTGCATGAAGATTGCAATAGATACTATGCAATGTATTGATTATTGTAACTGCCCTATTAACCTATTTTGAAACTGATTCATTACTGTTTTATCTTTTTTTCACATTAAAATGAATAAAATATCATTTTATATGCTGGTATCTGCAGTCTGAAGAACTACATTGTAGACAGCAATGTGAAATATATCAATCATTATTAAATACCTTTCACCTTGTTCTATTTTTCTGATATGTATTGTTTCTAATGTCTTATTGAAAGGAAGAGTAAATATTTAATTGATTGGTCTTGTATCCATGTATCTGGTAAGCTGAGCAACAAATTTGATGATATATATGTGTAGTATAGATTGTTAATTTCTATTCTTGTTTTGAAATAGCATACTATTTTCATTTTATGTTGCTTTGCTTTTGTCTTTATCCTTGTCATTTGTTTTTAATTTTTCTCTTCAAAATAAAAAATAAAACAAAGAAATGTATTTTTAAATGTAAAATAGTTACAGCTTTCACCAGACCAGATGAACGGTAGTAACATACATTGCATCTAGAACATTCCATCTGAATTTACTTAGAATCTACTATTTTTTTAGAATCCATAATTTTACCTTTGAACCTTTCATATCATAATTACAAGAGAAGGCAATATGTACAAAATTAAAACAAATTGAAATTAAAATTAGGAAATATTTAAATAATTATTTCATTCGTGGTTATTAATTATATCACACTAACAGAATTAAAGGTGTTCATATTTTCTAATGCTTCTGAAAGGTTTGTTGTAAGTGTCTCACTGCATTGTCTAAATCTTGCATGTGGCCTCATTCATTTTAAAAGGCAACAAAAGTCCATCAGTTTTCTCCCACATTTGATGTTTAAAATTTTCCTCTGTTGCCAGTGAAAGAACATTCTGTTTGTGGAGCTCTCATGCAGTTATTACACATTACGCTTACAATGATAATTCTTCAAACACATCACCTAGTAACCTTAATTATATTGAGGTATTCCCTTACAATGTTCCCTGATATAGCATTTGATTAAATGTCATGATCTAGACATGTTTGACAATCATTTTGGCAGTCTGCTTACCACAGATAGGGTACATATTCTTCCAATTTATTTAATGTTGAACCTAATCAGTACATGAAAAGAGAGAGCAGTGCCATGAGAAAAACTTTAAATAGATTAAAATATGAAAGTTGACATAGGTGTTTATAAATGTGTGAACCTAAAACAATTTTAGAGACATTCTTCATTGAATTCTTCAGTGGAATCAGCAAAGAATAAAATGACCATTTACTCTGTGAAAGTATTCTAATTATATTAATGCCATTAAGTACCATAGATATTATAAATTGATCATTCATTCATAATGTATACTATCCAATGTCATGAACAGTGAGACTCTACAGAGGAAATGTTCCTAATCTGTAAAGTCTAAAATATAGTGGTTTTGAGAGAAGCGGAAGAGAATATTTATTAAATAATAATCTTTTTTTTTTTTTTTTTTTTTTTTTTGCCTTTTTGAGACAGGGTCTCACTGTGCAGTTCAGGCTGGCCTTAAGCTCACTTTGTAGCTCAGGCTGGTCTCGAACTCACAACAATCCTCCTGCCTCAGCCTCCCTAGTGCTGGAATTACAGGCATGCGCCACCACGCCCGGCTTAAATAATAATCTTAACCAACTTATATAGTATGAATAATTTCTTCCACATATGTCATATTTTTTTGATTCCTAGCATATTGCAATGAAGCTTGTTAACTATATTGAGTTTAACCACAAAATTCATGTGAGACTAGCAATGAAATTCAGTCATATATTGAAAAGACCATTGGATATGTCAAAGATTTACTTGAAGATGCAAAAATGGCTTTACATATACAAATTTGTAATTGAGACTCACCATATCAACAAGACTGATAATTTTAAGAACTATGATGATTGCATCAAATTTGAGAAAAACATTAAAAATTAGCATCCTTTATTACAAAAATATTTGACACATTAAGATGAAAAGAAATCAGGAAATAACAATGCAATAGCTTCAAGATGATGTAAAGAGAAATAATATAAGACTAGTAAGTATCAACAAATAGACCAAGACAACACAAAAGACATAAAGAGTGTTTGCAGAAGTAGTAGCACAAAATTTCCCAAGAATTGGAAAGTTATCTGATGCAGAGACAATTGAAGCATTTATAGCTCAAGCTAGCCATAATCAAAATATATTGTTACCCAGACACATAATAATTAAGATCCCCTCGAAACAGAGCAAAAGAACAGAATATTAAAGCTGTTAGAGAGAAAAAAAACAGATAATCTATAATAGAAAGGCCATCAGAATCACAGCAGATTCCTCACCACAGACAACTAAATCAAGAAGACCTTGGAGTGAGATATTTGATGTCCTGAAATAAAACAACGTTCAACCCAGATTGTTGAATCCTGTAAAACTATCTATCAAATTTAATGGAGAGATTAGATACCTCCATGACAAAGAAATTCATTGCAACAAAAACAATCTTAAAAAGAGTACTGACATATTTTAGAAAGAGACAAAGATGAACACAACTTCAACAACAATAGAAGAGAACTGCTAAGCAGAGCAAGCAACTAAGCAAAGGGATCCTACAGAAGAAAAACAACATGACAAAGATAAAACAATACATGTCAGTTATAACAATGTAAATAGTCTCAATTCACAAATGAAAAGAAGCAGACTGACAGAGTGGATAAAGATACAAAGTACAACAATACACTGTATTCAGGAAAAACATCTAATTCAAAAAGGAATGTAATAGACTGAATGTCAAAGGATGGAAAACAATACTTCATCAGGAACCCAGAAAACAGCAACAGTACCTATTCCACTTGCTGACAAAGTCAGATTCAAATCAAGTTTGACTAAAAGATAAAGAAGATCACTACATACTTGTTAGTGGTAAACTTCAACAGGAAGAGATAAGAATTATAAATATATATGCACCAAATGTAGGAGCACCCAACTATATAAGACAAGTTTTAAGACATGAAAAGGTCTAATGAGCAATGACATAATTGTCTTGGGGGACTTTGACACCCCTTTTACACCAAGAGATAGATCAACGATGCAAAGAATGAGCAAAGAAATAGCAGAACTAAACCAAACTGGTGAAGAAATGGACTTAGGAGATCTTTACAGTGTTCCTCTCAACATCAGAATACACATTCTTCTCAATTGCACAGGGAACATTCTACAAAGTAGATCACGTGCAAGCACACTGAAATGCTTAAGTAAATGTAAAGGAATCCAAATTATTCCATGCATAACATCTGACTACACTACAATGAAACTAAAAATTATTGACAAAAATAAATCAAAAACTTTATAAACACATGGAAACTAAATAATACCCTCCTGAACAATCAATGTGTCACAAATGAAATTAAAGAAAAAATTAAGCACTATTTGCACTCAAAAGGGATTCAGATGCAACTTACTGGAACCTGTATGACATAATGTAAACTATCTTAAGAGAAATAAAGAGAATAATCATAACAAAAGATTATTATATTTATCATAGTGATTATTATTTGTCAGCAATAATAAATTCACTTATGACAATTTATCATATAATGAGCTCAAGTAAACAATCATATTCTGATGTCAAACTTCCAGCAAAAGAAGAGCAAGTCAAGATCAAAACCCAAAAAAGGCATGAAATTATAAATATCAGAGCAGAAATAAATGCAGTGGCAGTGAAGAAAACAATACAAATAGTTAATCAGTCAAAGAATTACTTCTTTGAAAGAATAAACAAGATTGATAAAACCCTAGCGAAATTCATTAAAAAAATGTAAGTAAAAATTCAGATTCATGCAATGAGGTCTGAAAAGGGTGAAATCACTGCAGAAATTCACATTATCAATATTTATTTCCAAAATCATTACTTTCAAAGAATGAAAAACAGCAGAAATGGAAAGATTTCTAGATACTTATGAACTACCAAAGCTGAATCAAGAAGATATAAAAATTCTGAATAATTCAGTATCAGTTAATGAACTTAAAAAAAGTAAGTAAAAACTTACCAACAAATAAAAACCCAGGTGCTAATGGATTCACAGCTGAATTTCACAAGAAATTTAGGGAGTACTTACTGCTAACTCTTCTCGTACTCTTCCGTGATATCGAAAGGGAAGTAATTCTCCAAAACACATTAAGGAAGGCAAGAATTACTCTGATACAAACCCAGAGGAGGACCCAATCAAAAAAAGAGAACTACATGCCAATCTCCCTAGTAAACATAGATGCGAAAATCCTCGATAAACAGTCTGGGGATACAGCATAGTAGTCTAAGCGTCTGTCTGTCAAACACAAGGAACCAGGTTCAAATCCTGGTTCGTATGCTGCTGGCAACTGAAATCCAATGTGGTGGTGCATGCCTGTAAGCCCAGCACTGGAGATGCTGAGGTAGGAGGATCATTATGAAACTGAGTTAGTAAAATCCCATACCAAATAAATAAATAAATATATGAATAATTTTTTGGGTTGCCAGTTTACTTCTTCTTTTTATATTTTTATTTTTTAATAAAACAATCCAACACAGATCAGCAGTCCACAGTAGAAGTGGGTTATTCACAGAAGTTGTTGAGTTGAGCCATTCACAGGTCAGTATATTAATATGGCTTTATATACCGCCATTTTTATACTTTTCTGCTGGATGGTTAAGATGGAGTTAAAACAAGACCTATATAGCAAGAAATATAAATTCTGTATCAGATAAGGTCAGTCAGGTACTCTAAAGGTTTTTCCTGTAACCTTGTACCTCACTTTGTAGATCCCTTGTCAGTGGCAGCTATGCGGATGAATCATGGCCATTGCTTGACCAATCAGCTCTCTGTGGAAGCCTGAGAGAAAGTTCTCTCTCTATGTGACTCTCCTTAGGCACACTATACATCATCAATCACATTCCTCTGTGGCTCCATAATCTTTGTCAGACAATTTGGAGCACAGCTGCATTGTATGATGTTACAGTACATATACCCCCATGTCCTGAGTCTTCACTGACCTTGAAAGGCTAGGTCAAAAATGTTGGCTGACTTTGCAGCCAACATTTTCTTTTCTCCAATTTTTGATCTGCAAACTTAAATTGTTAACCCTCCAGAAGAAAGGCTTATTATTACCCTGCAACATATGCAGTTCAGTTTACCCACATTATTTGTCTAAATATCAGGCATCACAGGCATAACATGGAAAATGTATTTTCCATCAAGTATTGAGATACTAAACTCTCCGTACTGAATATGAATAAGAAAACATTTTTAAAAAATAGGAATTAACACTTACATACATTTACAAAAATATTTAGAACTCTATCCATATAGCATCATAGCAGGACTGTCTTATGACATTTTTTGTCTTATATTTCATTTATTACCCTTCAAAAAAATTTATTTGAAAGACAGTATGGTAATAGTATGTCATGAAAAGCAGTACACATTTAGAAGACAAGAATGACACATTTGAAGCATGAGCCTTCTATTACACTTTGTTAAATTCAGTGCAGTTGTTTGGTTCACAGGTATCAGCATATATAGTTAGTTGGGGTGAGAATCTTACCATTTAACTGCTAGATTAAAAAATCTGCTGATGTTTCTCAGGATCATTGTCTTACGTATCTAGTGTGTATAAATGAATGGTTTTGCCCCTGTCATGTTTTCAGCTTTTCTTTTTGCCCTCTCCTTGTTGTCCAATCCTCAAGTTCTCTCTTTCCTTTTAATTGTGTTATACCTTTCTACTTCTAGTTCTTATTTTGAGTTATACTAGGGAGACTATATGATATTTGCACATGTGGGTCTGGTTTATTTTTCTTATGAGTTTATCTTCAAGGGGCATCCAGTTAAATATGAAGGCTTCACGTTTATCATTCTTTACAGCTGAATAATACTCAATGGTATAAAAATATATCTTTCTTATCCATTCCTCTTGTGACAAGCATCTTGGTTGTTTGCAAGGTTTGGCTATCACAAATTGTGCTGCTATAAACATAAGTACACATATATTACTATGATATGATGTTTTCACTTCCTTCAGGAAAATTCCCAGTAGGGGAAGAGCTGGCTTGAATGGGATTTCCAGTCCTACTTTTTTAAGGAGTCTCCACACTGATTTCCATAATGGTTGCCCCAGTCTGCATTCCCACCAGCAGTGGAGAAGAGTTCCCTCTCCCTCACAACCTCTCCAACATTTGTCGTTGGTTGATTTTTTTTGATAGCCACTTTTCTGGGGTGAGATGGTATCTCAGTGCTGTTTTAACTTGCATTTAATGGATGACTAGTTATATGGAACTTTTTTCATATATTTATTCGCATCTTTAATTTCGTCCTCTGAGAAGTATGTGTTCATGTCGGATACCCATTACTGGATTGAGTCTTTAAATTCGAAGGTCCTAAGATTTTTTTAGTTCTTTATAAATTCTAGAGAGCAGACCTTTGTCTGAGTACTTATGAGTTAGGATTTTTTCAAAATTTGTGGGTTGTCTTCTCACTTTGTTGGTAATTTCTTTTGTCACACAAAAACTTCTCAATAAGTGGTGGTCCCAGTTGTAAATTCTTTTAAGTGTTTCCCATGTGAATACATGCTTGTTCATGAACTCTTTGCTTACCCCTATGTCTTCAACATTTCTTTTTATTTTCTCTTCCAGGATATTGTTTCTGCTTCAATGTTTAGATCTTATTCCATTTTGAGTTTAGCTTAGTGCATGGTGACAGACCTAGGTCAAGTTTTGCTTTTTGGCATGTAGAGAGCCAATTTTTCCAGCACCATTTGTTAGAGAGGCTATCTTTCTTCCACTAAGTGTGTTTGGCTCCTTTCTCGAAGATCAAGTGGTTGAGTGTGTGCATCGAGGCCTCTGCATCTTCTAGTCTATTCCAGTATTCCTCAGGCCTATTTATTGCCAATGCCATGCTGATTTTATGACAGTAGCTTTGTAGTACAATTTCAAGTCAGAAATTGTAATGCCTATTGTCTTGTGTTTCTTAGCCAGGATTGCCTTTGCTATTCTAGATCTTTTCTGGTTCTAAATAAATTTTAGGAATGATTTCTTTAGGTCCGGAAGGTATTCTGTTAGTAATTCAATAGGGATTGCATTGAATCTATACAACAATTTTTGGAATATGGCCATCTTCATGATATTTCATCTTCCTATCCAGGAGCAGGGGATATCTTTCCATTTTCTGAAATCCTCTACAATCTCTTTTTTCAAAGTACTGTAATTTTCCATGAAAAGATCTTTAACTTCTTTAGTTAGATGAATTCCAATGTATTTCATTTTCCATGATGATATTATAAACGGTATTGCTTCTCTAATTTCCCTCTCAGTGTGTTTGTTATCTGTACAAAGGAATGCTATTGACTTTGTGGTATTGCTTTGTATCCTGCTATGCTACTAAATTTGTGTACTATTTCTAGTAGCTTCTTAGTGGAGTTTTTTGGGTATTCCAATAAAGTATCATGTCATGTACAAATAATGACAATTTAACTTCTTTACCTATTCTTATTCCTTTTGTTTTTCTCTCTTCTCTAATGGGTCTAGCTAATGATTCCAGAACTATGTCGAACAGGAGGGCTGATAGAGGATACCCTTGTCTTGTACAAGATCTGAGAGTAAAGCATTTCAGGTATTCCCCATTTAGAATTATGTTATCCATTGGGTTTTCATAAATAACTTTGATCAGATTCAAGTAGAGACTGTCTATCCCAATTTTCTGG
The DNA here is from genome assembly GCA_004027165.1 of Ctenomys sociabilis. Taxonomy (NCBI): domain Eukaryota; kingdom Metazoa; phylum Chordata; class Mammalia; order Rodentia; family Ctenomyidae; genus Ctenomys; species Ctenomys sociabilis. The sequence continues at coordinate 3,617 of PVKA01051772.1, read as the reverse complement.
AGGACTTTGAACTTAATGAGTGTTGGACTTTGTCAAAAGCCTTTTCTTTATGAGTGTTACCTCTTCCTGTTGAATTCTTCACCTAACGAGTACATAGTGGCCTTCTTTATTTCATTTTATCATTGTTGTTTTGAAGTTGAGACTGTCTGAGGACAAGATTGCTACCCCTGCTTTTTTCTGAGGTGCTGGGACATGAAGTATTTTTTTCCATCATTTGACTTTCAGCCTGAATGTCTTTATGATTTAAGCATGTTTCTTGTATACAGCATATTGTTGCTTTCTGTTTCCTAATCCACTGTGCCAGTCTATCTCTCTTAATTGGTAAATTGAGGCCATTTACATTAATGGTTGTAATTGAGATGTGTGGACTTGGAAGTTCTCCATGAATAATTTTTAAAATTTTAAAAAATCCTCAGTAAACTACCAACAAATTGGGATTCAACCCAGCAGTTCAGAGAAGGTTTAACATACACAAAACCATAAATGCAGTATAGCACATCTATGGAGTCCAATTCAAAAATCATATAATCATCTCAATAGATTTAATGCAATCCCTATTAAAATATCATCAACATACCTCATAGATCTAAAGAAAACATTACTAAAATTTATTTGGCAACAGAAAAGACCTAGAATAGCAAAGACAATCATTGGCAGCAAGGTGAGAGAGGAGATATCCCTGAATGAAAAATATGCTACAAACCTAGTGTGATAAAATCAGCATGGTACTGGCAAAAATAAGATTAAATAAAGACCATAAGATCAATGGAACAGATTACAAGATGTAGACACAACTTAAAGCAAATTAACCATCTTATCTTTGACAAAGAGGTCATTTTCAGTGGAAGAAAGAAAACCTTCTAAACAAATCGTGTTGGAAATAATCACTTTCCACATGTTGAAGGCTTAAAGTAGACCCAGGCCCCTCAGCATGCTCAAAACTACAGTTCAAGTAGATCAAACATTTAAATTTTAAAACTGAAATACTAAATTATCTGGAAGAGAAAGTAGGTAAAAAAAACTTAAGGACATAGTGATAGGTAAAGAATTCACGAACAAATATCAAACTGCAGGGGGAAATACTCAAAAGAATTGCCAAGTAGGATTTCATCATTTTGAAAAGTTTCTGTATGTCAAAGGAAATCACAGATAAAAATAAACTCCACAAAATGGGAAACAATTGTAGCAGACTGTCTATCAAGCAAAAAATTCCTACTGTGAACGTACAAAGAATTTTAGGAGCTGGGAAGATGCCTCAGAGGAATAAACAATTCCCTAACAGGTGCAAGGGCCTGAGTTCAATCCCTGGTTCTGAAAAAAAAAAAAAAAAAAAAAAAATTAAAAAATCAGCCTCCAAAATTCAAAGACTCAATTCAAAAATGGGCTTCTGTAATGAATACCCACTTCAAAAATGAAGAGATTCAAATGGTAAGTGAAACAATGTTTAACATCATTGGTCATCAAGAGATGCAAATTAAACCCATGCTGAGATACCATCTTATACCAGAAAGAATGGCTATCATCAAGAAGTCAACCAAAAACAAAGGCTGGAGAGGCTGTAGGGAAAAAGGAACCCTTCTCCACTGTTCGTGGGAGTGCAGTGTGGTGTAACAACTAAATCAGTGTGAAGATTCCTCAAAAAAATAGAATTAGAGGTCTCATTCAAACCAGCTATTCCCATCCTGGGTATTTTTCCAGAAGAAGTCAAAACATCACATCATAGAAATATATATATATATATATATATATATATATATATATATATATATATACATATATATATATATATCCACATTTATAGCAGCACAATTTGTCATAGCTAAATTTTAGAAACAACACAAATGCTCATCAACTGATAAATGGATAAAAAAGATATGATATTTTTACATAATGAAGCATTATTCAGCTATAAAAAGATAAATTCAAGGCATTTATAGATAAATGGATGCAACTAGAGATTATTTTGGTAAATGAAATAAATCAGATCCACATGGGCACACATCATATTATCTCATTAATATTAGAACCTGAAAGAGTAATTAAAATCTAAAAGGTACAACAGATACTGTGAAAGGGAACGAAATTGTTTAATGGAATGGAAAAACTGGCATGAGTCAAAGGACAAAGGAAAGAAGGGGGAAAATATATTTAGGTGTACATGTAGAGGAGTTTGAATAAGTGTATTGTCTACTTCTGCTGGTATTTTTAAAGGAGCAGTTAATGTTTATATATTTTTCTTTGTAGTCTGACCTTTGTCCCCTCTTTAATCTGTTATAACTTCTTTGTTATTATTTTGTTTTGTTTTTCACTTTAATCCAGTCTTGCAGGTTTATAGCTAGTAATCTGAACAACTAATTTGAAGATAGCATCATGTAACATAGCTACCATTTTTGAATTCCTGTTATGTTGTTCAGTGGAATTTTGTATCATTTTTAATGTTGATTTCTTCTATCACTATTTTGTTTTCTTTAAAAATAAAAAAGAGAGGGGCTAGGGTGATGGCTCAGTGAAATAAGGACTTCCCTGGCAAGCGCATTCAATCCCTGGTTCCACAAAAAAAGAAAACAATAAAATGAATAAGTAGATAAAAATAAAATAAAATAAGAAAGAGAAATGTATCTAAACAAAATAAAGGCCAGATATGGAAGCTCACAGCTAATAATGCATTCATCATTAAAAGCTAAAAACCACTACCATTCAACATACTGCTGACAATCCTTGGCAGAAGAATTATATCAAAGAAGAAATACATAGCATCCAAACAAAACAGGCAAAAATACAACAGTTGCTCTTTGCTTATGATATGATCATAAGTATAAAAAATACCCTAAATGCTCCACCAAAAGGTGATTAGAACAAATAATTGCAATAAATTTTTATTACACAAAAATCTGTGCACACAAATCAGTAGCCTTTCTGTACTAACCACGAATGTGTGACAAAATAACCCATAGAAAGGACTCATTTTAATGGCTAAAAATTAGATAAAATATTTTATGTAATTTTGGGAATACATTTAATCAAAGAAGTTAAAGTCTATTCACTAAAATCTAAAAAACTTTTATGAAAAATAGTTAATTACCCACATAAATAAAAATATCATGCTTATTAACTACAATAGCCCATTTTGTTAAACTCTTTATAAAGCCATCTAAAAATTTCAATGACAGTTTTCATAAAAATGGAAAAATTCTAAAATTCATAAGGAAAAAGTAAAATACTGTGTAACCCAAGGCAATTCTGAGCAACAATAACAGAACTAGAAGCCCCACACTACCTGACTTCAGGTATGCATGGTGATTACCACACCATGACACTAGCATCAAGAAGGCAGAAGGCCAAGGGAACAAAACAGAGGACTGTTCCAAATCCATTCATTTCATGGATAATTGATTTTCAACAAGTATGCCAATAATACACAATGAAAAAAAGGATAATCTCTTCAAAGGGGTTTGAAATACTAGGTATCCACATACAAGAGAATGAAGTTTGACTCTTATCTACAGAATATACAAAAACAACTCAAGGTTAATTGGGACTTGAGTATAATATCTGACCTGCAAAAGCATTAAAAGACATCACTGGGGGAAAAAAAACTATTACGTTTTATTTTTCCT